>JAAAIY010000402.1:0-21347 GCA_016098105.1 Actinomortierella wolfii
TTGTTGTTGTTGTTGTTGTTGTTGTTGTTGTTGTTGTTGTTGTTGTTGTTGTTGGTGCGGGGTTGTGCCTGACAATGGTTCAACTGTTTGGATCCGATACGAGGTTTGGGGTGAACCGGAGATGACCTCGTACAGCTGAGCACTGCTCATTCCGTGTATTGCGCAGAGGCCAATAAAGACCCATACCCAGCAGAGGAATATTGGGAGTGATGGAAGAGATATTCCCCCAAGGGCTATTAAGCTGATTATACCGACAGAATAGAAGAGTCCTGACAGGATTCCGAGTAAGCAGATTTCAGTTCTTGGCATTATTTTGTTGAAAGTATCAATACTCTGACTTTTCCAAGTGGAGGTTGTTTACTGTTATGTCCGTTGTTAATATTGGTGATGATGGTAATTGGGAGAGTACAACGCGCTATAGGAGGCATAAATATACAATAGGCCTTCAGAGGAGCACGCACCACTAACAAAATTGCATAGGGCGCGTATCTAATTTTATAATGGGGTAGTGTAGCCTGATTGGGATTTGAATCACAGTTAAACACACTTGACCCTTCTGTGGTATGTCCCTCACAGGCAAAGGGCCAAATGATATGGACTAGAAAAAGAGCCCTTTCGTGATGTTGACTATTTGAGCCTATCGAATGAGTTATTGTTAAACCTGTTTCCTGAGAACAGGCGTATACACTCTGCGTGAAACTCTCTTGGGATTTGCTCTAGTTTATTCATATCAAAAGGAACAGCCGAGAATGTGGACAGCACACACATCTGATTATTCTAATTTTGGGATCCTTGGTTGGATCTCTCAGTCATTTTACGGAAAATCTTCCAGTTTCCTTGGATATCCATGGCAACGTCTATGAACACTCAACCAATGGAGGCAATGACCACCCCCAAATACGATAAGTGTTGAATTCTGGTAGCTAATGAGCCTAGCGTCATATGTAGTCTGGCCTCGGTCCATTCTATGGAGAATGTGGATAGTAGCAACTTATCCTACCAGCATCCTCCGAAAGATGGTATGGTCAAAAAGGGGCAGAAGACACAGAGTGGTGTGGTCTATTTTTTTTTATTGTTGGCAATGTTGCCTGCTTCAGGAACTTTCGCCATCATATAGCTCTGTTTCATGTTTCCTAGGTCAAGTCACCGTGTAGCACCCACTGTCCCTAGGGAAATGTGCATCCTACACTTCTGGGTCACTGAACTTGATTGTTCTATATTAGGTCTGAATTCTCCAGAGAGTAGGCTAGTCATACAATTTTACTCATGTAACACCTACTCCATGTCAACAAACATAACGCTTTAAACACAGTCCGGTCAATTCAAGTGTTTTGGCTGTATTGTAACCATTAAGCCAAGGGAAAAAGAAATAAAATGTTTTAATCACTAGTAACGACGACGGATGGCCCACTATCTCCTGTTACAGAACTTGTCGATGCTGCAATCGAATGTATAGGTTCTTGGGCAGATGTCAGAGCTGGGGCTGCCGTCTCCTGTCTCATAGTGGGGGCTGTTTTGTTTTCGTGCGCACTACCATGGAAGGAAGGCGCCACAGTGGATGATCCCGAGGATCCTGTATGGTGATCGCTTGACTGAGGACCTTGTTTTCCATCTGAGAAGGATGAGGAAGACGGCGGCGCCGCTGCATCAGAAGCTGGCGGAGGAGCAGGAGCCATCACATCGTCCTCGTCTTCATCATCATCGTCACCGTCATCGTCCAGCTCATCAATATCTTCTTCGTGCTCATCGTGCTCATCCTCGTCATCATCGTTGGCTTCAATGTCAATATCCTCATCCATCGCTGTCGAACTCGTGGTATGGGTCTTATTGTTGACTGATCCATCACCAGCATCTACAACCATAGTAGAATCATCTTCATTATCCAAGGAAGATGCGCCTACTTTAATCTTCTTGGCTGGTGGAGGTTTGATGCCGGCCGTACCCAGTGAGACATAGTCTGAGTCATCCTCCTCATCAAGCTCATCCTCCTTTGAAGACTCGTGCTCTCCATCTTTGCCACCATCACCATCATCCTTGCCCTTGTCACCGCCAGTAGCAGAGGACATTGCCCCGCCAGTACGGCCCAGTCGACGCTTCTCTCCTGCAGCAGCCTGCGCTGTAGAGCCCGAACGCCCTGTGCCTTCTTCGAAACGTTGCATGATGTAGTGCTCGCATTTGTCTGCATCTGGTAATTCCTGAATCAGTTTGGCGATGGTCGGATTCGAGAAGCCAAAATAATCTGGCCCAGAGGCCGAGTTAGAGTGATCACGCTTACGAATCTCGTTGGCAGCCTTGACCACGTGGGTCCATGCACCTGTTGCTGTTCCTGCAATGATAGGCTTTCCAGGTTGGTCGCCCACCTCGATCATAAACTGTACAAATAAATATGAAATATTGAAGCGTTAATCTCCGTGTCATGATACTAAATGCACGTTACATAATCAAAATATATGAAAGCATAAGAGCCAAAGTACCTTAGGGGCATCGCCATCATCAATGACACTGCAGGTGTATGTTGTCTGCGAGTTCTTGTCAATCATACTGTTGTAAAGGCGCGACATCTTGTATCCAACAGGCCAAATGTACCGCTCATTGTGGAAAGCCTCTCGATCCCAAACGACCTTGCCTAGGCTCATTACAGTCAAAATACCGATAGTACAGGGCAGTTTAACGTTGCCATTCTCATCACGCGGCAATGGCAAGACTTTCTTGACCTTCATCATATTAGTCGCTCTTTGCTTGGCTGAGGTGTGGATCCGCTTTGGTTTCTGGAATGCAGAGCCAACGTTGGTGATCAAGGACGGCACCGGCGCCGGTTTGTGTTCTCGATTCCTAGGTGCGGAGTGTGCCGAAGCCCGAGGTGCTGATGGAGACAGGTGGCGGTGAGTATCGGGGCCAGCGCCTTCGCCTCCTGTCGAGGGCACATTTCCGGTCGCTGAAGGTGATCTGCGTCGAGGCGTCTTATTGGATGATTTACGGGGATGGTGAGGTCCAGAGCCTGCTGAACCGGCAGCTACAGTAGCAGAGTGACGAGCAGAGGTAGAGGATCCATCCCTTCGGCCTCCATTCGCTTGACGAGATGTGGATTGCCAAGGTCGCTCTGACTTGCGAGAATACAATGAGGCGTCTGAACTTTCACTGTCACTACTTAACGATGTCGACAGCTCAGATACTGAATCGGACTCATGTCCACGTTCATACTGAATGATCTTGTCCAGCAAGAGGCTATGATTTGCGACAAGAAGTGAATATCAATTAGCAAAAACAGAATGGCCAAGAGGTAGACAAATGCAAAGACGAAAGATTTTCTTCTTACTTTTTCTCTTTTCGAAGATTACGAACGCGTCTGTGCGACCGCTCTAGCTCTGCCGCCATCCTCTCGTTTTCCTGTCGTATGAAAAGAAGCGAATGGAATAGAGTGCACGTTTAAAACGATAAGGCGTTTTGGTTAAAAATATTGGCCCCTGAGTAGCCCACTACTTGGCTGCTACCAAACGAGAACAAAGACAGATCGAGAGAAGGGAGGATTCATATTTACCTGCAGGACCTCCTTGAGTTTCCGTTTCAGTCGGCGATACTTTTCCTCCGTCACATTCTGGCCATCCAACGGAGAATCATCTTTCGTCAGCGGTGGCGATGATGCTGAGGGCGGAGGAGTTGTATGTTGATTAACGGATGGAGGTGTGTGCTGCGTAGAGTGTAGCGTGGATGACGAAGTCAGGTCTGATGTAGTCTTATGGTGTCGACCCTGTTTTCTCTTGGCATATTGGCCCGGGGGCTGTGAGCGAACGGCTGCATGTCCAACACCATCCACCGCACCGCTGTCGCCTGATGTGGTCGGAGCTGCGTCATATCCATCATCTTCGTCTTCTCCGTCGGCGTCCTCGTCATGGCGGTTTCCATTGACGCTAAGAGTAGTGTGCATCTCGTCTTCGGTTTCATCTCCTTCTTCTACGCCCATCTTGAGATCCTTGTTTTTGCTTGATTGACTACCGCTGTCCTTGGACAGTACTTTAGATGGGTTTTCTCGAACGGCCTTCACGGCTGCCAAGGCAGCTTCTGAGGCAAGCGAGGGACGATGTACAGTCGAGTTAAACTGACTAATATTCGACGAAGGGGTCGAAGCTGACGCCGGGGCTGGTGGAATATTAGCAGTCGAAGAAGGGAGAGTAGGAAGATTCATGGTCACGTCTATCTTTGCGAGATGCTCTTGATCCCCTGTCATAGCAAACGACTCACGCGTAGTAGATGTGAGGGTTGGATCCCTACGTTGAGCCTCCTGCCGAACAGAGGGTAGTTGCGATGGTCGGGAATGAAGTGTAGCCGTTGCTGTTGAGGTTGTCGTGGTGGGAGTGGTGGCGAGTTCTTTTTGCACAAACGCGGTGCCTTGTCCAGCTATTGCTCCCGGTGCGGGTCGAACATCTTGGACCTGTGTAGACAATTGTCGATCAAGATCCATGTTGGAGGGTACCATTACTAAGTAGCACGTAGATGAGAGACATGGGTTAGCAAGAGAGAAAACAGCAAAGTACATGGTCGGGTTCATTCTCGGGCGGTTGAATCAAAGAAGGGAAAATGGGATTAAAAAAAAAAGCAAGGGCCAAGTGTGGTCCGAAGAGGAAGCGGTGGTTGGTATCGATGGTGTCTCCTTGAGGGTGGTGATACATGCTCAAGGTAGACCAGTCGTGAAATGAGATGAAGCACGGGTAGAGAGGGTGCTATGGACCATGGAAAAGGTTGTCTTACGAGATTCTCAAGACAGGAAGGGAGTAATGGTTGGGGGGAAGACCAAGAATCGAGGATCAGGTTTAATGAAGGAAACGAAGAAGTGAGGGAGAGGTGTGTGAGAGATAGAAAAGAAAAGAGGCGGAAAAAAAGTTGGGGCTGGGAGGATGACGATGAGGGAGAAAAGGAAGACCGAGAGGGCGTGTTGTATGGCAGAGTCGAATGGAAGAGGAGAGAAAGAGAGAGAGGGTGTGTGTGTGTGAATGAGAGAGAAAGAGAAAGAGCCGACCAAGAGCAAATGAATAAAGAAGTGAAATAAAGGGAGCAGTGCGAACGGGTTCATGGCTTGTCAAGGCTGGATTAAATGCTTACCTTGGCCATGAACAAAAGAGACGTGTTTGACTCGGGAGAGGAAGAGGAGGAAGAGGAGGAAGAAGAAGAGGAAGAGGAGGAGGACGAGGAGGACGAGGAGGACGAGGAGGGGAAGGAGAGAGGGAAGAAGCGGGAAAGAGACAAGGAAGGAAGGGGAAGAAAGACTTCAGCTGCCTCTGTTTCCGCCTAACTTGTCTTCCCCCTCCCTCTCTTCCCTCGTCTTTGACCCCCCGCCCCGAAGGAGAGGGTGGAGTGAGTGAGCGAACGAGCGAGAGAGGGTGAAAAACAAGGAACCCGCCCCTCCTCCACTCTTCTCTTCTTTCAACAAGAACAATGAAACGTGCGTCCTGAGAGCAGTCACGGCTCACCTTCATTTTGGGCTGCATAAACAGGCCAGTCGCATCAAAGAAACAAGTCCCACAAACCCAGCGAGCGATGTGCCAAATCTGATAAATTTATTGAAACCCTTTCCCATCCATCCTATCCTATCCACCAGCTGCTGCATAGGCATAGCGTCCAGGATTGTGAGGATCACCAGGTAGCCCGGCAATCGGTTGCCCGTTGGCTCCCAATGCTGGCTGCGGTTGTTGCTGATTCTGGTTTGGCTGTTCCTGTTGCTGATTACCTCCAAACCGGAACTGGCGTACATACATCAAGTATGCGACCACTGCAAACAAGCCAACTATCACCACGAAATCCAGGAGTTCATCTCCTTCCTCCAGTTCAAGGCCTTCGGTACCGTAATGATCTTGCCCATCATCCTCGGGGTTAATGTTCGTCTTTTTCCGTGCATTCATCAACTTCTCTCCTAACGAGTCAACGTCCCAATCGTCTCCCTGTGTGCCGCCTGCAGCACCGCCATTCTGGTCGACATTGCTGTCAGTATCTTCCGCCGCGGCACCTTGGTTGCCACTGCTGCCAATCGACCAGAACCCTCCTTCGCCACCTCCAACTTCGCCTCCTGTCAGGTAGTTCCACATGTATCGCATGTTCAATTTGAACAATGAGAGTGACACCGGCAGATATGCTTGGGGATTATGTGCTAATGCCAGATCGTAATACTTTTTCGCCATAAAAAAATCCTGTGGATATATAAGCAAATCAAGTGCCACATTAGTTAGTGAAATTGCAATAATTTTTCACTCTTTGGTGAATAGTTCCTAGTGAATATACGGTAAAAGGTCATTACCTTAACAACACCAATGCCATTCTCATACATCCAGCCCAAGTTCCAAAATGCCAATGGGGAGTTGAAATTTTCGGCATCTTGGTAGCACATTCGAGCCTTAACATGATCAGCCTCAGTACCAATGCCGACAAAGTAATAGTCGCCCATCTTAATTCGTGCGTCCACATCACCCTGGTTGGCAGAACGAGTCCAATAGACAAGCGCCATCTCAAGCAACCGTGATGGAGATCCGAGGCGAGAGAGAGGCGATTCTGTTAGGGCGAGCTTGGCTGCCATCTGCGATGCTGATCTTGATGCCAGTAGGCTCAGATAATATGATGTTGGGAGCTCACGATCGATGATCCAAGCGAAATTTGATTGTCCGACCTCAATACCGCGGTCAGCTGCCATGAGGTATCCAATGGCTGCTGATTCAATATCTCCTTCCTGATATGCTTTGAAAGCGCTCGGAAGAAGTTCATCGTCCCAGTCACCCCGCTCAGTAACAATCTTGAAGTACGTAGCCGCCCGTTCGCAGTTAGTAACACCGCCAATACCGTGCTGGTACATATCGCCGAGATAATAGAATGCCTCAAAGCTATGTGCTTTTGCCGCATTCTCAAACGAAATACGTGCTTTAACATGTTCTGCGGGGTCTGCTTCTATTTTTTTTAATAAAGAGAAAGGTGAGTATTCTTTCGCAGCATTGACAAGATCCTTCTTTCATCTAAAGTATCTCTGCTGACAGCACATAACATAAACACAAGGTGAATTAAACGGTACCTAAGAGAAGCAAGCGGCCGTAATTAACATGCGCCTCAGCATTTCCCTTGGCAGCTGACTTCAAAAAATACTCTTTAGCTTTTTTGAGATCTTTCGGGAGACCAGCCGCACCATCTCGATACATGGCGCCGAGTCCGTTCAGAGCAATAGGGTTATCCTACAATGAATCAGAAAAAATCAAGAAGAATGAGGACACCTATCAACAGGCAATATACGGCAGTCATGGTCCAATTCACCATCTTTGTGGCCTGCGGAGTTATATGTGATTGTAGAGTACACAGATCTAGCACAGAGGCAGATGAAGTGGTAGATAATAATGTACATCAAGATTACGTACCAGGATCTCGCCACGTTGAAACCATTCGAGAGCTTTCTTTTCGTCTGCTTCAAAGCCTTCACCTCGCCAGTACATCTTACCAAGCAGAGCTGCCGCAATACCAGCATCTCGTACTTCTGTCGGTCGCTGACTTTTGGTTTGGGAAAGCTTCTCTTGCCATTTGTTGCTGAAAAAGCTATCCGCAAATTTACGAAGATTATAGCCCGCCTTACGGTAGTCGCGTTCAATTGTTGTGCTGCCGGCCATACCAGTGTAGTAAAACACGCCCAACTCGTACCGCATCTGCCGCGCTTGCGCACTTTCGCCATCCGCCGCAAACTTCTCATTGAACTCAAGGAATTCTTTAATTTCCTTTTGCGTTGCCGGAGGGCCATGGTACTCATGCCCACCTGCACCAGGCCCATAGGTGCCTCCTTCCATGTCTGTCAGACGAGTCTTTGGTGGTGGCATGGTACGGCCACCAGGAGGTCCGCTTAAAAACTTTGCAAAAGCTACAATGGAATGGTTCATAAACGGCATTATTAAGCACTGTTATAACCTATGTCTTTCGCTCTGAACGCATCTTAGAATACAATGTGAATTTACCGAGACAATAGTATTACCTCTATCAGCAGTCTGGCGATAATAATGGATGGCACGATCACAGCTTTTCGTTGTACCAATACCAAGTAAGTGCTTGTAGCCCATAGTCATTTGTGCCGCAGTATTGTTAGCCGAGGCTGCAAACCAGGTGTAGAGCAAAGCATGCTGCTCACTACGCTGTACAGCTTCGCCAATGCCTGTCGAGTACATGAAGCCCACCATTTGCTGCGCTGTCGCATTTCCAGATCGATCTGCTAATGCAGCAAAATAGTCGAATGCTCGAGTCAAGTCCCGTTGTGTCTTGTATTGACCGTACTAGCAAGTTTCGCAATACAAAACAGGAAGGTTGAGTGACAAGTAGCGAGTGAGTATAATCTTTGAGTAGTCTTTGTGCCATTTGATGCGAGTTCACCGTGTCGTCATGGATGTCATCATACAAAGTAAATATTAGCCAGAGTTAAAAGCGCGTCGTCATTATTATACTCCATAGCTGCTTCATGTAGCATCTCGAGCGCGTCGGCAATTTTTTGATTAGGATGTCGTGGCGGCGACTTATTGGAGTTTTCATCTTTGGAAGAATCTGACGAAGCTTTATCTCCAGATGACGACGAAGATGAAGACGAAGCTGACTTATCATTGGCAGCAGAAGATGAAAAGGCGCTGGTGAAGCTCTGGGTGACGAGACGAATGGTGGTGGGGATAAGACTTTTGTGATGAAAGAGTTCGCTTGACAAAAAGGACAAGGGGGAGTCGCGCGCCTTTTCGAAATTACGCTGATCACGTTTGTATGGCGCTGACTCGAGAATGCGAGTGGCCTTGATGTATATTTGTGTACCTGCAATTTTGAACAGAGGCAATGGTTGCGCTGTCAGTTGCTGTGCAGTTGCATGCAAGAAAGAAACGTCTGCTCACGTTAAAGAGACCTACCATGGTCTATGTAGTCTTGTCCAGGTGGAGCGTTAGTGGTAAATGCCACCTGGTCGACGGTACCATAGAGAGGTTCATGCTGAGCGTTAGGCTCACGAGGGTCGAAGTTGGCGTCTGTATTACAACTGACGACAAGTGCCATACCCAGGATGCCTTTTGGACAAAATACCAAACACGGAGGGGAGATATACGGAATGACGTGAGTATGGTGTGCCACTTTGACATGCCATTCCTAAAAAGCGCATTCTTGCCATGGTAATCGCGTTGTTCATGTACCTGAGCAATAGAGGATGGCCTTGCGTGTCCGTACCATTGGTGTGGACTAGAAGAGAGAATGGAAAGAGCACTTTTTTTCTTTCTTGTGATGCCTGTGGATGTAGCGATGGGAAGATGTCTTCCCACTTCCTCTCGAGGTGCTGCGTGGCAGTCTGTGGGTGCCTGCCAAAGATCGAAGTCCGTGACTGCTCAAAGGCTCACACTTGCTCTTGAAGAGTATTCGATCGTTATTTTCCCCGGCTTTCAGTCCTCCGAATTCTACACCTCTCTCATTGTACCCTTTCATTCGACAATGGCCGCTCAAGTCAAGCATAACGTCTGCCTCATCTGCATTGACGGTTGGGGCATCTCGCCCGAGAAGGATGCACGCGGCGATGCTATCCGCAACGCCGACACCCCCTACATGGATACTTTCGAAAAAGAGTACCCTTATACAACTCTTGGTGCCCACGGTCTGGACGTCGGTCTTCCCGATGGACTCATGGGCAACTCGGAAGTCGGCCATTTGAACATTGGAGCCGGTCGTATCGTCTACCAGGTACCGTCAGTGTCAATCAAGAGGACCTTGATCCAATTGTTCAAGAATTTCTTGAGTCAGTGTAAAAATATTGTAGAATCGCACTCACCCTCCCTTTTGGTGATGTATTTTGCCCTCACTAGGACATTGTTCGTATCGATCTGGCTGTCAGCAAGAAGCAACTCGGTGAGCTGGAGAACATCAAGGCCTCGTTCGAGCGTGCCAAGGCTGGCAATGGCCGTCTCCACTTCATGGGCCTTGTAAGTGCTGCAGCTACAATTGAGTTATCACAGATCACTGTGCTTGTAGGGGGAGGGAGGCGTGGAGTAAAAGATAACACGCCAGTGGAGTCAGTGGCGATAAGCCTTTTGTTACTCGGTTTTTTATCATGTTCTTCTCCCCGCCCACGTTTGTTCACACTGATTTTTCAACCCACCGTTCTGTCTCTCTCTCTCTCTCTCATACCTCACTTCCCCTTTGCACGTTTCCACGTTACGCCTCTCTCAATTCACTTTGGCATGTTTGCCTTTATTCGGATAAGGCTAAAACCGAGAGGGATTGATTCAGACACAAAGTCATCACTCATTTATTTAGATCTGGATCTGTATTTATCAATGTCTCTCTCTCCAATCTTCCCTAGATCTCCGATGGTGGTGTCCACTCCCACATCAACCACCTGTTTGCTTTGCTCGAAGCCGCCAAGGAGGCTGAGGTGCCAGAGGTCTTCATTCACTTCTTTGGCGATGGACGCGACACTGCCCCCCGTTCCGCTGCTGGCTACATGAAGCAGCTGCTCGATAAGCTTGACGAGTTGAAGTATGGCAAGGTGGCCACCATCACCGGTCGCTACTACGCCATGGATCGCGATAAGCGCTGGGAGCGCATCAAGATTGCTGTCGATGGTATTGTTGGCGGTGAAGGCCAGCAGGCTGAGGACCCTGTTGCTGTAAGTGATATGCTTATAGATCCCCTCATCATGATGATCGTTATCTTTATGTATTAAGCTTTTGGCGCCCCTGACCCCGTCTCTTCATCATTGCTACAATTAGGCTATCGAAGAAAATTATGAGAAGGACGTGACAGACGAGTTCTTGAAGCCCATCATTGTGAACAAGAATGGCCTGATTGGCGATAATGACACTGTCTTCTGCTTCAACTACCGATCGGACCGCATGCGTGAGATCTCGTCTGTGCTGGGTATCACTCCTACCCCAATGGAGGTTCATGTCCCCAAGAACTTGCACATTACGACCATGACACAGTATAAGGGTGATTTCCCCTTCCCTGTCGCTTTCCCTGCCCAGAGCATGACCAACGTCCTGGCAGAGTGGCTGGCCAAGAAACAAGTACCCCAGTGCCACGTCGCTGAGACTGAGAAGTATGCTCACGTCACCTTCTTCTTCAACGGAGGTACCGAGGCTCAGTTTGAAGGCGAGCATCGTGATTTGATCCCCTCACCCAAGGTCGCCACCTACGATCTTAAGCCCGAGATGTCCGCTGCTGAGGTTGGCGAGAAGGTTGCCGAGGAGATTGCCACTGGCAAGTATCCATTTGTCATGTGCAACTTTGCACCCCCTGATATGGTTGGCCACACTGGTGTCTATGAGGCTGCTGTCAAGGGTGTCGCTGCTACTGATGCTGCCATTGGCACCATCTATGAGGCCTGCAAGAAGCACAACTATATCCTCTTTGTCACCGCCGACCATGGCAACGCCGAGAAGATGCTGTCGGATGACTTCTCTAGCCCCCACACTGCACACACCTGCGCTCGCGTCCCGTTTGTGATGACCAGCAAGGCGCACAACTTCAAGGCCGATGCCCACGGTGCGCTCTGCGATGTTGCTCCCACGGTCCTCCGCGTTATGGGTCTCGATGTCCCCGCGGAGATGACTGGCCAGAGCTTGCTGCAGGAGTAGAATAGAAGAAATTACTAATAACTATGTAGATACACAACATAGAATGAGCGAAGTGTTCTCCATCTACACTTGGGTATTTCATGCTATGGTCGTGCTGGACATGCTTTCAATCTACTGGGGTATTGTCTGATGAAATGGTAGCTGTTTACATGGACGAACCTTATTATATTGCGATAAACAACAATAAGGATAAAGAGATACCAATGCATGGCATCAGAAAGAACAACAATAGGGTAGCATAGAAGCACTAGCAGGAACGAGCAGTTAGAACAGAAACAAGTAACGAGTACTTGAGGTAAGTGTAGGTGTCTTTTTGCTATCCTCTACCTGATGGTCACTGCAGCACAGCATGTTAACATGCTGGATGACCCAACATATTTATAACCCTGTGGTACAAATTTTGTCTAAATATAATTGTGTACTAAAGAGAAGTGGTAAAGAGCATTGTCAACGATGAAAACAAGTATAGAGACAGCAATATCCAGACAAGAGTATAGGTGTCAAGAGGACGTGTGGAAGTAGCGTGCGCAAAAACTAGGAATGGGCAAAATTACTCATCACTTGCACCCAGAACGTGTGCGTGAATATGCTAGGTTATTCGAACAGAAGGCTGGCGTGGAAGACACATGGGAGCATGCCTCTGGTGTCACTTTTTTCGTGCTGACAGCTTAGCACCACCATAATAGATAGTGGTGTTGAATTCAAAAGTCGCAACGTATTGTGGAAATACAGGAAATACACTCGCGATTCTGGATACAAAGAGCTTCGAAGACTACATACATACTCGATGTTCCTCGAGGAGAAATCGAAAGACAGCAACTTTGGCATCTGCCCCTATATAAGCTTTGCCCCTGTTATTCGCAAATCCATGGACCCTTTGAGGAACTTCCCTCCTGGTTGCATTAACAAAAATCGTTCTTAATAACGATACTAGTCATGTGACCGTACCTCACCATAGAACCATGCTGCATCATAATTGAGGTTAATGCCTGCCCACCATACAAGAAAGTTTTCGACATTAGACTCAATCGGCCTCCCGTTGTCCTTGTTTTTCGTCTTCTTCGTCGTTTCCTTTCCTTCTCCTCCCTCATTCAGTTGTCTTCCCACTTTCATTTTTGTTCTATTTCATACAGTTGCAGCGTGCTCTTTAAACGTCATTTCGATCCTCTCCTGTTGTGCACGCTATTCTTGTACACTTCCATCCTTACCCCCTTCCAGTTTCCTCTTCCATCTACTTTGTCAGACATTCAGCCTGGGCAAGCATTATTTGTCTTCTTTACAGCTGTTACTACGTCGACTATTACATTCTCTTTCTTTTCGACCAGAAAACATACCATCAGCCCTGTATAAGACGATTCCGAGTATAGAAACGGTGACACACTTGTTACCCTCACCAGTTACCGCGCCTCAACCATGTCCCAGCAGCAGCAACAGCAGCAGCAGCAGGGCACAGAGGACATCCATGAGCTGATACGACAGCGCCGGGCCACTGCGGGCAGTGCTCAGGTGCTCGACTTGACCGACTTAGGCCTCACCGCCTTCCCGACTGAAATCGAGTTTCTGCGCGATGTGCTGGAGAAGTATGGCCGTCCACTCTCACCCTTCTCTGCCCTTCATCCATTGACTCCTTCCCACCCCTCATGCATTCTCATGCGCACACATGCACACACGTACACATTTACTCTTTTCGAGTAGTACAGACAAGACGGCTCGCGATTCTAGTCAGTCTTTTGACTTTGACTGTTTTGTACCAAAAAAGGGCGGGAAACAACTGAGAAAATGGGTGAGAGGAAAGGGGCGACCTGGATGACCTGGAGCACCATACAGCATTATCAACAACATCACTGGCTAACAAGCACGGCATGGACTGGAGAAAAACCTCCAAGGAGAGGGAACAACCTCGTTGACTACAGTATACAGTGTCAGCAGCAATTCCAAGAATATTGGATAATGGCATCAACTTCAACCGTTAATATGGATATGGATTACCGTGGATCGTACACAACATAGTCCCAGTGAATGGCAAATGTTGGGCTCCACCACTCTCCCACATACTGCCTCCAGCACTTCTTCCCTTCTTCGTCTCTCGTCTTCCTTCCCTCCTCGGGGATGACCATACCTTTGAGCAAGATAGTAGGGGGACAGGATACGGCTGCCATGTCTCTCTCCTCGTACCCCCCTCGCTCCAGCTTTTCGCCTATCTGCCTGCTTACCTACACCCCTGCTTTACGCATCCTTGTTCGCAAGTGGTACCTGACTCTCTGTCACAACAACCCATCACTCTATCTATCATGTTCTTATTAGGCTCACCATCAGCCACAACTCGATCCGGACTATACCTCTCATGCTCAACACTTTTACATGCTTACGGTATCTCAACATCCGAGCCAACTCCATCCGTATCTTTCCTGCAGTGGTAAGTGTTATTTCCGTACATACTCCATGCCTCCCCCTCACGATAGAAGGCATCCAACCAAAAAGGGACATGGGATCGGACCAGAGTGAGATAAAGTGTCAGAATCACGTACCATAATTGTGAAATACCTCTTCTGGCGGACACTCATGCCTAATTGATGGAATTTACTGATAAGAGTCTTCTTTCTATCTGCTCTCGTGATCTCACAATGGCGTCTATCTATTCTTTATCATCAGCTATGTCAAATTAGCACCTTGGAGACCTTGGACATGAGTCGCAACAAAATATCGCGGCTCCCCGACTCGTTCGGTGGCCTGATGAACCTTCGCGTAAGTTGTTGCTGAGGATGGTGAACTATCAGATGACAGGTAGATCATGAATGACGTTGAAAAAAGGGGACAGATTTTTGACCTTTAACTACACCGTATGGTCGCTAGGTGCTGAGCCTTTCCAGGAATCGACTCGAAACCCTGCCACCCTACATTGGCCGCATGACCCGACTCTACTACCTTAAGATTGAACACAATCACATCACCTTTCCTCCACCAGAAATTACTGAGATTCGAGACCAGAGTCGAGAGGTTTGGCTGAGTCGTCTGAAAGAGTATTTAATTGAACATGAAGGTACGGTGCGCGTTTTGGTATTTCATGTTTAATTTCAACTGCGCTCCAGAAAAACACATATCAGTACATTAAGAATGAAAGGAAAATTACAGAGACTAATTAGTGACCATTCTTGTTGGGGGTATGTAGGGTCAAATCCATCTGCGCAAGAGCCAATAATTCATTTGAGCGACAAGTCGGAGCATCGGGAAAATTCGCGTCGGACAGCGCGCGCTGCCTCGAATGAAAGTCTACTGCCGCCAGGGTCGTCAACACACAGACAGAGTAGAAGCGACTCCGGCCTTCGTCTCTCGATACCTCAGACATCAGATGGACACGGTGGTCCCAGATCAGCCATTCTCCCTCCATCACTTTCCCCAGAGCCACGCGTGCACAAACTTGGTCGAACGAGCAGCAGCAGCAGCGCCAACGTTCACGCGACCAGCAATGGCGACGATCACTATCGGTTCATCAGCCATAATCGCGGCATTTCTGGCGATTCCACAAGTTCATTTGGTAGCTCATCCTCAACCAACGACTGCGAGAAGTTTGGCGAGATTTATTTTCAGCGGCTGGCCGCGCTCCCTTCACCGCCAACACCACTTTCGACAGATAAGCTGCGCATGATTGATGCCGCTCGTGGCATCCTCTTTTCATTTTCACAGATTTATCGGGCGGTCAAACAATGTATCGGATGTTCGACGGACGAAAAACTGGGTCAGTTTGTGGGCCGCTTGTTGCTGAACGCTAATAATGCCCTTACGCAACTGATTCAGTCGCTAGATCGATTTGACCACGCTGCCCAAGTGCAGGTTCCTGACCAAAAGTTGTGCAATGAGGTCTTGCGATGTTGCGAGATAAACGTTGCTGCTTTCAGACGACTCGTCAAAGCTGTCCAGACGCAGCTGAAACCCATTTGCCTCACTGTTGACGGCCGACTCGTAAGGAACTTGTTGCTCCTCCTTCATGGGGCTATATCCGAAATTCGCGTCGCCTGGGACTCTCTGTTATTGTTAGTTCCAGGAGCCTTGGAGGCGCAAGCGATGGTTGAGAGCCACCATGTCAATCACACTCCATATCAACATCCCAATCACAGCAATAGTAATACTCATCTCTCTCACGGACATCCTCAGCATCCCCTTCAGCTTTCGCCCACCTTACAAGCCACGCCCTCCTTTGGACCATCGTATATTCCACAGAGAAATCAGAATTTATCCCGCGCCAGCAACCATAGTGCTGCCAGTCTTGGTCATAGTTATCAGGACGACGATGAAGATACCCAGCTTCTATCGACGGTCGAGTCCGCGATTGAGGCCGCACGGCGCTTGATTCAATACTTGACAGAAACATGTATCACTCGATCCGAAGGAGGATTTGCGCCAAGTCCACCTTCTGCGTCACCAGGTGCACCTAGGTCTGGACAAAATGCTTGGGCTAGATCTGTAACGACATCACCTGTACGCAGCAGCGGGAGTAGCACAAGTGGCAAGAGTATACACAGCTCTGGAGGACGACCTACAGGAAATGGAACCAATGGTGCAGCAAGCGGTGTAGGAAGTGTTGACAAATCTGATAATGGTCCGGATACAGGATTATCACTCACTCAGAGCCCCATGCAGACGGCGGTGGACACTAAATCAGCAAATGGAGCCAGTGGCACAACAGACTACTTGATCCGCTCACCACTCTTCTCTCCAGTTTCTGATACTATCCCGTATTCCAATGGCATGTGTGTCTCGCTTCCCATTGGCATTCCTTCGCAGCCAAGCTCAAAAACCGGTGTTACACTGTCTTCTAGCCCCAGTAACAGCAACACACAAGATGTAGTCTTCACTTCGGACACGTTACCTTCAATACCCGCCTCCCAGGCACCTAGAAGTGACGGTCGCAAAATGTCCATTTGGAACCAACGTGGCGTTCCAGGCAGTAGACAGGCTACACCTTCATCCCCAATATCGTCAAAGACAGCTCATTCCACCACAGTTGCAGCTGCAACCGCCAACGAATCGGTATCATCGGGATTGCAACAAGGGGCGCAGGCGCCCTCAGCAAACAATGTATCCGCACAAACTACTTCAGTCCAGGCTGGGACTAGGGCATCCACCCCACGTGGCGATGAGGCTTCTGGGTCAGGAGTAGCACCATCAACGACGACATCCACCTTCCACTCAATGCCACTCGGAGGAAGATCTTTCTCAAACGCAGGTATCACAGGAGGTGGGTCAGCGTCACACCGCACTGCCGGCATCCCTCACCAAGGAATGCTGACGACTGGCAGCAGTGTAGGAGCACTCTCGTCGTCACTCCCTTCCGGTGGATTTTTGGCGAATGGTGGCTACATGGCACTGGGAGCCGGCGCCGCGCCAGTACATCCACACAGTTCACATCCTTCCCATCATCACCATCATCCCAATGCACAACATCATTTTTACAACCATGGCAACAACACGTATACCCAACTCATCACACCCCTTTCAGCACTTCCGACTGCTACGCTACAAAACATTGGCTCTGGCGCGACTCCGGCTCAGCTGTGGCGCGATATGCGAGATTCGCTGAACCAGATGACAGAGATTGTCAAGCGACTCGATTTGGATTTATCCATGCTCCGCGTGGAGGAACACCACTTACATGGTAATATGCCTTTGCACGGGCACGTGGGACTCAATCCATATCATCCGCATC
Source organism: Actinomortierella wolfii (assembly GCA_016098105.1). Classification (NCBI taxonomy): domain Eukaryota; kingdom Fungi; phylum Mortierellomycota; class Mortierellomycetes; order Mortierellales; family Mortierellaceae; genus Actinomortierella; species Actinomortierella wolfii. Next base: position 17,308 of record JAAAIY010000402.1, read on the forward strand.
ACACACCACACCATACCATGTCAGGCTCTGGAGCAGTGATGCATCCTAACCACCCGCACTATACGCCGCATGGTGCGCCGTACACTCATGGCATTTTTGGCGGAACGGATGAAGGAAACGCATTGCGCCGACGATTTGCAGCAAGCCTTAATGATTTTGTCAAATCAGTGGTTGTGATCTCAACACTAATGAAACAACTCTCCTCGACAATCACAACGACCTCTGGCTCCCATGGCACTACTGCAGTACCCTCAACGACAGCAAATTCCACGACAATCTCAACAGGTACGACCTCTACTACCACTACGATCACAGACCCGACAGGCGCGGCAGGCGCGATGGCTCTCGCTCACCTTCAACGTAACCAGAGCCCCCCTACGTCACCGATACTTATGTCAACAGCGACAATGGTATCTACGACCTCTTCTGGTCGATCATTGTCGTCGCCCAATCAACGGCGATCCAAGTCGGACAGTTCGACGGCCGATATTGTGGGTGGTAGTAGCACTGCAAGTCCATCTTTTGCAAGCAGCATGGCTACCATGAACCTCGGTACGGCAGTGGAGGCTTTGGATGACGGACACAAGGAGGCACGGCCTTCGGCTGAGATTGATACTCATGAAACTTCTGCCATCACCGAAACACCTGCTTCAGCAGCAGCAGCAGCTACAGTGGATGGAACACGTGTCGTGACATCAGCAGCGGCAGGCACAGGAGCAGGTGTGGCAGGTGCAGCAGCTCTGGCGAGTCGAGTTAAGGCTGGTCGAAGCTCTAGTACTTCGGCTGGAGGTGACGGTCGTCATCTTGCAGCAACAGCAACCTCTGCATCTTCGCCTGTATTGATGCCGAGAATGACCTCACGGTCCGTAAGTATGTCGACGATTGCAGAAAAGGCAGGTAAAACAACGCCAGGGGCCTCAGCATCGTTGAATGGCCAGCAGCAGCAATCACCCGAAATATTTTCAAGGCTAGTTCTCACAAGCGTGTCGAATCTGACCAAAATTACAAAGGAGCTGACGATGCGAATGCCAAAGTCGTCATTCCGAGACTTGGTGATGTCGCATGGTGGTAGTAGTGGCGGTGCTGGCGCTGGCGTTGGTATGGTCAACAGTAGTGGTGGAGGCGTGTCCTTGTTGGGCCATGCTCTTAATGGAGGAGGTGGACCAGGATCAGCACATCATCCACCGACTGGTGCTGCAGGAGGTTCGTCCTCTCTGCCAGGATCTGGACTGACAACACCATCATCAGCTTCTATCCCCTATCGCCATCCTCTTGTGCCAATGGGGCCTTCATACCTTACTGGACGTAAGGCTAGTTTAGTATGAGTAAAATAAAATAACCCCCACACAATTATAGACATATTGCCGATATTGGCAAGAAAAAAAAACACTTTTCGATCTACCGAAGGAAATATATGTGTGCATTACATGTCAGTCTCATTGATATCCGTCAATATTGGACAAAAATCTGAAGTGGCATGAGAGCAACGACATCTTTTGAGAATTCGGATGATTTGTTTGCCTGTGGCACAGAAAAAGTTTGGAAGCAATAGCACCATCATTAAATGCTGGTCGTGTGAGTACGAAGTATCAGTACGTATACCGTGCAGCATTGTACAGTTAACGCCCTGGATAGGACATGATCGCGGTTGGACAAGGCATTGGACATGGAGTAGAGTCTAAAGCCGACAACATGATGAGGGTGGATACCAAGGAATGAGAAGTTATTGGAACCATTGAGGATGACTGAGCTCTACTTGAGCTTGAATTTTCATAGAATATGTCTCCTTCGACTCCGTGCAAGGGCAGGCAGGATAAGACAGGGCAATATTTTCTTTTGGGTAATTACTCGCTCATGAAATAGAAAATATAATACATGGAGTGGGCCTAGTACGATTCATAACAACAAGACATACAGAATTGTTTCGTATTTTTTATTGCAAAAGCATATGAAAAGATTACAATGACAATGGTCAGAGAAACAACGCGGTTTGTAGAGGTGGGGATTGGCGGTTAGTTGGTGATGATACACAGAAAAAGGAAAAAAAAAGGAGGCGCTAATAATAAGGAAGCGGAAAGAGGGGGAAAAAAATCATAATGGATGCGTAGGACCAAGCCAAATCATAAGGTCATGGTAGAAGAGACAAAGTGGGCAACCAAAAGCTATTCTTTAAAGACATTAGCCTCTCATTGGTCCATCTCCTTGGCCTTCTCATCATAGGCAGCCTTCAGGGTCTTGTACTCCTCCGACTCCTTCTTGAAGGCCTCCTGATAAGGCTGCTTGACGCTCTCGGGTGCGGCGGCCCATGCCTCACCAAAGGCCTTGGCCTGTTCCTTGACGGGCAGATGATCATACTTGCCCGAGGCACGCTGGTCCTGAACGAAGCGGAAGTAAGCACCAATGGGACGCTTGGGAGCATTGGGATCCTTGAGCAATGGCAGAGTCTTCTTGCCAGCCTTCTTCAAAGCTGTGCGACGCATGTTCTCCTGTCGGAACTCGGCAGGGGTCATCTCGTGCAACTTCTTCTCTGTCTGCTCCTTGTACGCGGCCAACTCACGCTGGTACTGTTCATGGTAAGGAGCCTTCTGCTCGTCCGTCATCTCCTTCCAAACCGCGGCGGCGTTAGCACCCTCTGTGGTTGGGACAACGCTCTTGCCGGCGGCGCGTTGCTTGTTCAGGTACTCCATGAAGAAAATGCTCCAGGCCGTCTTAGGGCGCTTGGGCATCTCAATCTTCTCAACTGTTAGGAATAACAAACAAAATATCCGAAAAAATATCATCCGGTATTAGTATATCTTCCTCCTGGATGTCACTTCACGATAATACATGTCTTGAAAAGACATTGAAAAAGTGTGGTCCAGTGGAGAGAATCTATCCGAGTTGATCTTTCAGCACTATTGTCTTGCCGTGTCTCATTACAAGAAACTGTCCATCTTCCTATTTCTTGCTGGAGCGGCCAGAGTATTTGCTTGAATAGAACATCGGTGTAGATGTGTAGGTGAGAGCAAATTAAAAAAAAAAAAAAAACACCTTTACCCCAGCCTCCTTATTGACCTTGCCCTCAAAATCACCCAGCCACTTTTGTCGCGCTGGGTGGGGACCAAAAAACAACCAAAAACAAGACGCAGATGACGACTGAGATGTGCGAGTCGCGTGATGATTGAATGTTTGAAAAGCAGGCAAGGATGGCGATATAGTTGAATGGGTGAGTGGCGCCTCCTGCGCTACGGAACCACGATTGATTTGGGAAAAAACGCGTTTCCTTTTGCCCTAATCCACATGCTTGTTGTTTTGATCCTGTCAGCCTCGATTTGTTTCCTTGCAATTTGTACGGATGCCTGTCTATGGGTAGTATATGTCTGCATGTATGCGTGTACAGGTCACAACATGGTGTTCAGGACGAGGGTATGTCCATGCGAGACGCGATGATTCATGGCACAAAAACAATAAAACCCTCCATGAGAATTGATGGAAAGGGAGGGAGCAGGGTGCAAGAGAGTCGGAAAGAGAGAAAGAGACACGAATGAGAGAGGAGTGCCGACAGGGATAGCGAAGGAGAGAAAACTTACTGCTCTTGGCCTTATGGGCCTGGCGGGCGGCATAGGTAACGTTCTCTGTGTTGAGCTTGGTAGAGCGCTTCTTGGCAGGAGCGTCGACAGCGGCAGCGGCGGGAGCAGCACGTTTGGAGGACATGGCGCGAACTTGCTGGGAAAGGTGAGAGGTCAGTCTGAACATATGAGAAGAGGGGGGGGGGGAAGCGAGTTCTGAAAACCACTAAGACTTTTGGGCGGAGAAAAATGCGGGAGAGTCAGAGAGGGTGAGAAGGAAGAGGGGCGAGAGTCGAACCGAGTGAGTCGGGGCAGAACAGCAGAGCACCAAACACTAGAGTACACTGTTTGAACTGGGGCGTTCAATCACGGATGGGCGGAGAAAATTGAAAAAGGAAGTGATTACGTCACCCGATTGGTTGAGGACGTCCGATGCCACGTGATGCCGCCACCAATAATTCCACTGGAGGTATACAGGAATACATGATAAAA
>JAAAIY010000403.1:4482-21307 GCA_016098105.1 Actinomortierella wolfii
GGCAGGAGGGACTGGAACACGAAGGGCAACAACACCGACAGTCGGCCCGAGTGTAGGCAGTGGTACCTCTCGTGAATTGTCTACGAGCGATTTCATTTATCAACCTGTCGTGCACAACCCGCATACAGAGTACGTTCATATCCAACCGACTGGTGTTTATGCGCCATCGGCACCGAACAGCCCGCAGATGCTTCAGATCGGACGGACACATGTGCAGGACGCCTCTGGTGCTATACGGAGTATTGATGTCGATCCAGGCCAACTGGAACGTCATGCCAAAGAGGAGAATAGGCGTAAAGATCCACATGCACTTATAGGGCATGATCCTCAATATCCTTCATGGAATACCTCTTAAAGAAAAAAAAAAGTAAAATGTAATAAAAGTACCCATGCTTTTCCTCAAACCAAGGCTTTACCATGTCTCTCATTCTCACATTTCTTCCTCACGTCATTCGGGGATGGGGCACTGTCATGTATGCAGTACATTAGGTTTCGCGATAAAGTGCAGCCGTGACCAAGAATTAGAGTTTGGGTAATAACTGTGACATTCCCACCTCATCGGCATTTCGAAAACCATGCTTCATGTCGCGCATTTGACTCTGGCCTCTCTCCTTCTCTCCGAGATGGACATGGAGCTGCCTGAGTTGTGTCGGTAAGAAGCTCCTGGTAGTGGAGGATGTGGACCGAATAGGGGCTAGAGACACACAGGGTTTTGAATGCCTTGTTTTCAATTGTGTTGAGTCTGTGGAGACCACACAACAACAACCAGACCTGTGCTAGCAACACTTTACACGTCCCCTGCCAAGTTACATAGCCATTTCTTACTTTAGAGAGTTCAATAAATCATCAAGGACCCCCGAAGACAGTGTCATCCAGGTGTGGAAACAGGTTTTAGCAATGATGAATAGGTCTGAGAGCCAAGACAAGGGTGTGGCGGGAGCTGAACCACAACGGGGCAACCGAGGGTTCACCCGCAGCTCATCCGCAGTTTAGGTAACGTAGGAAAAAAGAATAAAGTTCTTTGCCATGGGGTCTCCTTGTCATTATGGTCCCTATCCAAATAAAGGAAAGTGGAGAAGAATACGTAGAAGAACAAAGAAAAATGTGTATGACTTCATTGGAAAAAAAGCAACGAATCCCAAGTGATGTATTGTGAACGCGCATTGTTTCGCAAATTTTTTTTTCAGACCTAATATATATAAACCCTTGAGACACTCTTTGCAATCCACACCCACCCACACTCACTCTCTCACACACATTCAACCTCCAGCTTGTTTCTTTTACCTATAAACACAAAAATCACTCTTTTTCACACCAACACATCTCATCATGGAAGCCGATAATACCATCGCCGGTCGTGCTCCTGCCAGTAAGTCGTCTATATGTCATCGTTACATCATACACATTCTTTCCTTCAGTCCTGTGGAATAATCCGTTCTAACTTGACATATTTCCATCATTCGTGCCGTTCTAGCCAAGGTTGGCGGTATGCGCGTTCCAAATGCTGACCACCAAGTCCCGCTAGTCCGCAAGTATGTATTGTCTACTGGGATCGCTAAAGAGAACTCCAATGGAAGGAGAATGAACTAGGTCGTTTCTGGGCATTTTTTCTCACCCAAATTTCCATTTTTTCTTTTCTTCTACATAATTTCATTGTCTACTTCGTAACTGTAGGAATCACGAGAAGAAACCTGAGGCTAACAAGGAGGAGAACAACGAGGACGAACGCGAGATCGAGCGTAGCGAGCGCTTTGAGTACGAGAGGCTGACTCGCCAGGCCGCTGCCGAGCGCCAGGCTCGAGAATACCAGAACCATCCCAAGAACGAGAAGATGAACAGCTTCCGACAGCGCGAGAACATTTTCGTTAACCAGCCTATCCTCCACACCCACTCCAAATCTGGTGCCGCTGCCCTGAACCAGCAATAAGCGTGTCCCAGTTGTTGTCATCTCATCCTTCCCACCCTTTTATCATCAATTGCGTCCAGCAAAGTGGAAAATTTATCACTCTAGCTTGGCTTTGTACACTTTTTTTTCTCACTGCCTATATGTGAACTACAGCTCGCTTTTTTTCTTGTAAATACTCTTTTTATAGCGCTTTGAACAACAATGAACAACAACTTTATACATATTTCTTGGTTTTGAAAAAGACAATGACTGTGGTTATGTGGGTACGATGTGCGCACTCTACTATGAAAGGAAGGATCTGGGCAACACTCCCTCACCCATGCCTTCCCTCCAACAATTATCCAAAAATCGCATTTTATGCAAAAGAGAAATGTACTCTTTTAAGCGAAACATAACCAGCAAACAAAGGTGGCAGAAAAATTCACACGATCACTTTTTCACTCTGGCCCTTCCTCCCCTCCCCTCTCTGAGATAGATAGCCCCTAACATGAAGAAAGAGAGGCAAAAGAAGGGAAGACGAGAGGGGGTGGGATTCTACGCATTCTTTTTGAAAATCTTCTTGATGACCCAGAAGCCCGTGTGACCAGGCCTTCAATGCCGTCTGCTGCATTATGGAGGAGGTATCTCTTTCTTTTCATTGGGTACGAAGAAACAAATAAGCGAATCCGTGTAACAATTCGCCATCCCCCCCACTCTTCCCCGTCCTGTTCGCCCTTCTCCTCCTCCTTCCCCCCTGACATGACCATTTTGTTGGAGGTTCCAGTGGTCCACTGAAAAAAAGTGTTGCCTCATTTTCCAATTGTGCGCTGCATGATATGGTTTTTGGCTCAGAGTTTTGCACCAATACTGCCTCTTTGTTTGATCAACTTTACACAGCATCCGAAACAAAAATGCTTGCAATGGATACCGACTTTTGACGTGGTCAATTTGAAATCCAGTTGGTAATTTCAACAAACTGGAAGAATTTGCCAAGAAGCAGACAATCGCATAGTTGGTTCGCTTACACCGGTAATCCTATCAGAAATATCACTCCAATATGATGGTGTTGAGTGATCAGAGATTCTCTCAACATCTTCCTTCATGCCCATTCTAATCGATTTTCGTGGTACTCTCTCCAGTAATCAAGATCATCAACTATTGCACTGTCGAGAATGCACTATCAAGAATTTTTTACCTTGCTTGGTGGGCAAGGAAAAATGCTTTAAATTGAATAGCCAGCGAGCGAAAATGGAGAATTTTCCATTTCCTTTGTCAAAAAGCAGATAAAGAGGATGAAAAACGGCGGAGGGTGTGGAGTAGGCATAAAGCGAGCGCATGTCCATGGCCTCCCTTCTCCTTGCGAGTTTGGGGGCCAACAACTTGGATAAAGGTGGCGGCTATTTGAAATAACCTGTTTTCAAGGTTGACGCATAGATATGCAAAATTGATAGAAGGGTAATATAAGATAATAGCCCGAACGTTTCTGCATTACACGTCGATCAAGCAGCACCATTATTATCTGATGATTTACTAGTCAAGCTGTGCGGCAACTCCATAGTTTATATATTACACTTGGTAAGTTGTGGCCGCTGACGTGCTAACGTGGCTATTTAAATTGTGGTTATCAAGTCTCCACGAGACAGACAGTAAAGGCTGAGGTTGGGAGAAAAAAAAAGTCAGAAACTCGAGTACATATTCTAGTACTTTTAGTTATGCACGGATGCATGTCATGAACGCGTTTCTTGACCTCTAACCAATTGTAATATGACAGCCTTCCTGAGCTACAGTCCTGTGCAACTCGTTTGATGTTTCATAAAAGCTGGTGTGATAAGCATAACGACTGCCTTGATTGTATTTTTTTGTTTAATCAGCGAAGTACCTGAGTTTGCTGGTAGAGGAGTTCTAGACAGGACCTTCGTCTTCACTGTCATACTCCTCCATACCATAATAGTAGTAGTAGCTAGCCAGCTGTGCTGCCTCATCGTCATCACAACCATAATGTTCAAACATCAAATACTGCTGCTGTTGTAGCTGCCTTTGTTGTTGCTGCAGAGAACAAGGCTGTCCCTGATGCTGATAATACTGGTAATGATGGATACTTGGATGCAACCCTGCCGCCGTTGTCATGTATCCCATCAATCCACCGACGGATGCCTCTTCAGAATTCCTTGATTCTTCTCGCGACAGTTTGTCTCGTGTGCCTGCGCTGAGGCCAAGACCTAGACCAAGACCTAGACCATGGTTATGTACCGAGGAAGCTCCCGATAGTGACCGCCGGTCTTCCTCGACCTGGGCTGTGTGCGCGACTCGAACTTCGACTTCTTCCACCAGGTCCAAGCAGATGCGATGCACACGTCGGACAACATCGTTTTCACCGTCCTCACATGGCAAAGTCTCTGGATGTAGAATGTCTTCTTCATCTTGCTCTCCGCCACTGCTGACTTGGACTCCATCTCTGCCAGAATAAAGGCCTTTCTGATAAGATGGATGATCGTAACTGGGTCGCGTGCTGCCGCTGCTGCCACCACCACCAGCACCATTACAAGTCGCTGAGACCATCTCGCCACCAGCGCCCCCTTCAGTCAGCGATGAAGCGTTGGACGAATCACTTGTTTGCGTTGCCGCCGTGATCGTTGTCGTTGCTGAAGACGACGACGATAGAGAGGATGACGACGGTGTCAATGATGTCAAGTTGGCAACGGTGGTTGAGAACGAGGCAAGCTCCTTACCCAAGTCGATCAGATATGGCAGGATCGGAAGTTCATCTGCTCGCTCCGGCACAAAGCTGTTAAAAAAAGGTGATGGACTTGTTCTCGGCGACGAGGACGAACCGACCATGGATGTCGATCCAACAGAAGTTCCAGATGTGGTAGTCGCGGAAGCGAATATCATGGGTGGTGGGGGCGGTGCATGATGCTGGAGGTGAGAAGCGGGTGCGCTCGTGCTGCTTTGGTTGCTATGCTTGTACAAATGATTCACATTCGAGCCTCCGGATCCGCTAGTGGTGTTGCCGTTAGCGACATTTGGCGTCTTGAGGGACGTAGTTCGAAAGACTGCGCTAGTCGCCGATGCGGGTGACTGGGGTGGATATATTGGGACTGATCGTACAGAACTTGTTTCAGAGGCTGCTCGAGTAGGGCTCATGGGTTCGGCCATCTATTTCCCACATACAAAATATTTTTTCAGAGTTAATGTTACTTTGCACTGTACTGAATGATGTTTTTGGTCAGCAAAAAAGGGCGTGGTGATCATGACTTTTGTAGAGTATTTGAGGGTTTTTGAGAGCATACACAAATACGGTCAATAAAGTCTTTGAGGCTCTGGATGTTCTCCTAAGTACACAAAGAAAAATGCAGACGATATGTGAACTGTAAGCGTTTGGTTTTCATGTAAGGTCATATTTGAATACTCATACAATGCCCAATCTTTTTTGGGAGGGGGAGAGGACAGAGAGTGCATCGCGTATTTACCTTGATAAACTCATTCATAGGAACCATCCAAGACTCTTTGTTGCCAAACATGACCAAGTTGGCGAGTCCTTGTAAGGATTTTGCAATAAGCGTCAAGGTTCTATGAGCCTTTGCTTCCGGATGTTCTAGTTTACGAACCAAATAGCACAGGATAGGAGGAGCAAGTCGTCAATATTGTTATTAAGGAGCCATGTACTTTGTTCAGTAGATCCCATAGGCAAGCTTCGCTTGTAACAATATCCTGAAAAAAAAACACATACCACGCATGATGCAAAATAGTTTGGGTCCAAGGATGGCAGGGCAGATTAACCTGAGAAAGACAAATCCACTGACGCCCGTATATCGGGCCAAGGCTGCCAAATCCTCCTTATCTGCATCATCGGAAGGGATGGGGTCCTTAAACTTTTCCGTGAGACGCATTTGCAAGTGTGAAAATACAACTTGTAGCTCCTTTGGAAATATCGGGACGCTATCGGTCACAGCCTTCCAACAAACACGAGTGTGATGGTATAACGTCCGCCAATTTGACTTTAGATCGTCATGACCTCTTTCCAACCGCGATGGGTCGACTTCACAAACCGATTTGCTCGCACAGATTGTTCGCAAAATGTCGCCAAGGGTGTCATCCAGATACTCGGTGCCCACCAACCGCATATATGCGTCCAGTGCCTTGGTCAGTAAGGTATTGGCCCTAAAAATTGTAGGATTTGGGCAAGGTGTCAAGATGAAATATCAGTAATCATCATTTTTAATGATCTTTCTCACGCTTCAACCCAACTTCATACAAAGGGTTCATAGACAATACCTAAAGAGTGTATTAACGCTTTCTGTGAAATGAAGACGTAGTGCAAAGAACCGATATTTTAGTTTCCAGAATAAACCATTACAATATTCCCTGGTACCCTTTCAGTTGCCTAAACAGAAGCCCTAAACACCTGTAAACAAATAAAGAAAAAACTTACTTGGGCTAGCCTGGGCAATCTCTTCGTCGATCAGAGAGTTGAGCCAAACTGTAGCCATGCCTTTGGCTTCCAGTATGTGTAATACATTCTTTGCATAACTTTCCAAATCGGTCACCAACTCTGCCAGTTTCGAGATGACATTGTTCTCCTGGAAGTTGAGTATCATCTATCACATGAAACGAAAAGGTTTCCGACCATTTAACCAATTCACGCGCAGTCATGGAATATCAAGAAGAGATGGGATAGTTAGTTAAAAGAAAAAAAAAGATAGTGTCGTACCAAAAGTGGACATGCTGAAACGACAAATAATCAAACGATAACACCAAAATCAAAGCTGCGGACGAAAATCTCTAGAGACAAAAGCGGGGGGGGGAGTCTTACATCTAATAGCGGACCATAAGATTCCATAGGTAGGACGATTTGTTCCTCGTATCGTAATTTGAGCCGCAGATCGCCTTCGTGCTGATTACTTCGCGCTCGGTGGGCGTTGATTGGGTACCAGCCTTCATCCCACTCCTTCCTGTGATGCACGGGAATGTCGACCTGACCAATCGGTAGTTGCTTACTGCCCTTCACCTGAATCACGTTGATCGTAATGCCCTTGCGGAATGGTGGAAGATCACTATATGGTTCATTTTTTATGTGGGTAATACAATGAAGAAAAAAGGAATGAGTCTCTTCTCCCCACTGTTTCTTTACGGGTATCATATCCTTTTCTGCCTTTCTTTGTAAAACGAAAAAGGAAATAAATAAGTAATGAAGCACTTACGAAAAGGTAAAGCTATCACGCCAGAATGGCGTCCCTGGTTCAATACCCTTGGTGTGGCGACTCCGAGAGCCAGTACGAGCACGACGCTCATCGTCTAGAGTGATCTCGCAATAAGCCTCGACATCCTTGTTGAGCTTTCCATCGTTCACCTTGACAGAGAACGTGCGGTAGACCCGGTACTCTGAATAAACATCAGCACCAAACACTTCGGGTTTGGCAAACGATTTGAGAGCATACAACCAACCGTTCAACACCTCTTGGTCATTGCGTGACCGTACAGGCGAAACAGTGTAATAGTTGACGTGATGTGCGGTTCGTATGGAGAAACAATGCTTCTTGGAGAAGAGGGAATTGTCAATATTGGAGATGTGTGTCCTTGGAAGGGTGAAAAGTGGGATTGTTTCGAATGGGATGTCGATCTAGAATAGAGCGAAAATGATAATATAGCAAACAAATATGTAAGATTGGAGGAGAGAAGGGGAGAGAGGTGGCGAGTATTTTGCATAACCGCATGTTTGTTTGTTTGTAAACCATCAAAGATGGACTTACATCACCACCATTAAATTGCAAGAAAAGGCCATTAGAGCGTATACAGCATGTTATCTTCTTCCACATGCCAACCATTGTTTGCGACCTCATAGGCTTTGCTCGATATTCTATATGAAACGATTTTGAGAGCAAGAATTGGTTACTTTTTGTTGTTGCCTATATCGTGTATGAATGAAACTTTGCCACGCAAAAATTAATCAAAAAGAAAAAATGGAACCAAGTCAACACTACCGAGCAAATAGAGGGTTCCACTTTTCACGATAGGAAACTCGGCCGATATCCTTTGACGAGGAGATGTTGGCACAGCCTCAGGAGCACGGTTGAGACTAATATGTCTTGCGCGGGGGAAGATGGACTTTGCAGGTGGTGGAGATTTGATTTTCATGTCCTCTATTGCAGGAATGTCTTCGTCAGGAGGTATCCATGCCGAGAGAGCCGCTTTCCATTCATCAAAATCAACTTTTGTTGCCGCCTGTAATACAGACTCCCTAGAAAGAGATTGACAGGAGAGATGAATATTATTACACACAGACAAGGGGGGGCGTATACATCCATGGTAAGTCTAACAAGCATTTGATAAAAAAAAGTAAATCCAATACTCCAAAGAAAAAAAAGCATATACACAATGAAATCAGAGCGCGCCCAAAGGCTCCTTATTTCTTACATGAGATAGACGTCTATAGAGCAGATTTCAAAGACATAGTCTCTAGCATCAACATTGACAGGACGAATTAACGTTTGCCTCAAGTTGGCCACTTGAATATCCTAATACAATTGGCACACAATTCGCAAAAAAGAAAAAAAAGTCAAGTTAGATGTGTGAAGGCATATATGCATAGTTGGTAGCAAACAAATCATGCTAGGACCAAAGAGATTGAAAGCAAGGTAAAAAGGATTCCAATGGAGATTTCTCATCAATTTTCCAACGCCCTTCCTTTTTTATCCCTGCGTACATTGGATCACCTACTCTGCCTCCTTTAGCAAACATCATGAGCCAGCCTTGTGGGTACAAGATGTAAAAATACTGGCGACTCCATTCTCCTGTGCGACTCCGATGAAACAGGTAGCCTTCCTTTCGGCCTATCGTTGCCTCCATTGGTTCAAGACTCTCAAGGTCCCGCATCGAGACCGGAAGCTTGAAGGAGTGACAAAATCTTGCAAAATGAGGCTACAATCGGGACCAACGAAACAATAAAAGAATTTTGAGAGTTGTTATCATGCCTTGCCCTATATTGTTTTGTGTACATGCACAAAAAAAAGAGAAGGGGTGGAGAGGAAGGTATACCACGGGCCAACTGTATACCCTGATCTTCCTCTTTCCCCTTGGCGTTGTACATCCTCCCCCCCTTCTTTCACCCCTAATGCAGAGCTCGAACTTTACCTTAAAGGCATCCTGAGGAAAGAGCACTGGAGGAAACGTGAGGGAAGCATACCTCCGAACCTGCACCAGAAAAAAACACACGTGCAGAGATAAAATGATTCAAAACAATAGAATAGCAACATGTTATTTCGCTTTGGCTCCCTCACCCAGGATGTTGTAAAAAAAATCCAGATGCTCTTTTAAAGGTATTTAATTTACCTCCTTCGCAGGTCCGGCAAATGATTTCAAGATATGCTTCTTCTCCGCATTGCAGGATGTCCTCCAACTTATTAATGCATTGAGGAAATTTTCTGTCTAGAGAATGGAGAGCACGTGCACGGGGTTTGCATGAAGGGTGGTGGTTGGTGAAGAAAAGAAAAAAAAAGGAGCGGTTAAAATGAGATGATTGAGCATAACGTAGCATTGCATTTCATGGTCAAGAGAAATGTTGCAGGAGGGGGGGAGGAAGGGCAGAGATGAACGGGTGTTATTGTGTGCGGCGTAAGAACGGGAAAGGACGGGATCTACTTGACGCGTCTTTAGGAGTGTTGTTCCCCAAGGCAAAGATAAAGGAATGTACCTTTTCAATGATGAAGGATTCCTTGATCATGATTGCATTGTTGAGGGTGGCACTAAGGGCATAGATGGCCTTGCACATCTCCTTCTTCGTCTCGAAAGCAGTCGTCGCCAGTTGATTCTGCAAGAAAGAAAGAAAGAAAGATAGAAAAAAGTACAGTGAGCGAATAGCAACAGTAACACAACAGGATGCCTCTTTCCTCAAGCCTGCATGTTCGTGGCAAATTCATGCAAAAAAAAATAGTCAGAAGAAAAGCTGAAGAAGGAGCAAGATATTGATAAACCAAGCTAGGGGTAAACAGAGGGATGCGAAGGGTAGAGGGATAATAGGACAGGTATAAGAAAATTAGGGCACTACAAGAGACAAAAGGGGTGGAACTTACATCTCTTGATGGATCTAGGCGTTTCCCAGGAGTACCATAGTACTTTTGAAGCGAATTTTCATGGAGACTGACAGTCTGCCGGCAATACAGCTTGGCACTCTACAATGTTAACGACGAAAATTTAGCCTATCAGTGAGGTGAAGGTCGAGTGATATACAAAAAGAGTGCCAGCTGCAATAGGATATACCTTGACTATCTTTGCGATCGTATCACAAAACTCCTGTACTGGCTCTGGTATCATAATGGGGGAGCAGACATTGTTGGGGTAGAGGGGGCAGCTGTAAGCAGAGTTTCCAAACATCATGCGCACATGTTAACTATGGAGGGATTGTGACGGAGCCATGTTATAGTTTACCTGTGATCATGGGTACGAGATACGCCAAAATATCTGGCAGAGACTCGTCTGGGCATTCTTGCAGTTCGACACCCACACCGTAGAGTGCCTGCATGAGTCGTTGCTGGTGCGTCCAGCAGGTGGATGATGTGAATGCATGTTTTGATGCTACCAATGGGAGCGATGGGAAGGAGGAAAGGATGTCGACACAATATGAAAGGATGTGCGAGTAAGGTTGTGAGTCGAGCACGAATTAACATGTATGGATAATACAAGAAAATCAAAACAATCGGTGAAGAGCATTGTGTGTCCATGCAGTCAACACATACATGCAAAAGAAAGAAAAACAGAAAGTGTTAGGTTCACCCATCAAACGGTCAATTAACAATGCTCTGGTGAAAGACAACCGACAATCAATTCAGGGGTTGTAGAGGAGGGACAAAGTATGAACTGCAGAATGCGGGAAGGAGGGGAGGGGAGGTGTGTTCAGAGTGAGAACGTGAACGGGTACAAAGACTGCATGTACACACACACACGCAAACAGAATGTGAGTGAAAGCAATCAATCATTCGCGATCACGCCGTGGTGTTTTGGCTGGTTTGGGCAGGCGACTAAGCTGCGGACAAGGGTCATCTTCACTAGCCCACACTTGGACGTCTACCTCCGTTCCTGGCCCTGAATCTTCAAGGCACGATACTGTTCCACGCCGAAACACTATTGTGTCTTTTTTATGGTTGTCAAATACAGGATTTGACCATTGATTGCTTCGCGGGGAGATAGAGTATCCAGATAGATCAGCATAACCAATGACATCCTTTGATATCGTTGCCAGGGTCAGGGAACTGAGATGCAGTGCCGTGGGAATGCGGGAGGGGGAAGAAGTGGTAACTCCAGCAGTTAAACGTGGACCAGGAGAAAACTTGAAGGAGTTGCTGAATTGTTGGATCTCGTTATTTGTTTTTTTTGCTAGTGTTTCGGTACGTTCATCAACCTCAGTGAGATTCTTAGTTAACTGAGGATCCAGAAGGAGGGAAGAGTTGAAAGGATGAGGTGGAAACGAAAGAGGGAAGAGTTGAAAGGATGAGGTGGAAACGAAAGAGGGAAGAGAAGAAGTTGGAAGCATTACCTTGCTGTTTCCCTCTTGGGTCATGCGAGGTGGCAAGACTTGCAATCTTTTGCCGGAGCTGACGAGGATCTACATGTTTTTATCCAACAAGGAAACCACGTCTGTTGTTAAGTTATCACCGACAGATACGCGAAACTGTCGCCAATAGGATTGGGTACTCTTCTCATTCATTAATCAATCAATCAGGTCGCGGCGTTTCCTATTAAGAGCTTCGACGCTGCCTGGACGCGTAGGCTAGAGATGAGCGAATGATGTACCTGAACTTCGATGCTCCACGCAATCATTGGCTTGCTGAATCCATTGTTCAATGGCCGCGTCGAGTAGCTCGTGTTGCCGCTTGACATAGACGATTGTCTGGAAATGGTGCGGGGGCGCTTCAAAGATCAACGTTGGGTCCAATGGTAGTATTAAGTCCCGACAGTCTAGAAAGTCGTTCTCTTCGTCCACAACTCCCGTCATCTTAATGGGACTCAATCACACGCGCACACACACAAGAGAGAGGAGAAAGAGATAGAGCGTGAGGGGAAAAGGAGATAAGGAGAGGGAGAGAGAGAGGGAGGAAGAGAGGGGAGAAATAGAGAAGGAGAGAGAGAAAGAGGGAGAGGTCAACTCCACTCGGACGAATAACGAGGGAGATACTTTGTTAAACTACAGCGTTGTAAGGAACGAATGGCTAATGACTATGGATGCAATGCAGCTGTGGGATGAATGAGTAGAAATGACAATGAAATGTGGAGAGAAGGGGGGGAGGGAACAAGAGAGTGGGAACCAGTGTGAAAGGGCAAGAAAGGGAGGGGAGGTGTTCTTCAAGATAAAAGCGGGAATACAGCGAAAAATAACTCGAGGTGCAAAGAATAAGGGAGAGAAGTTGGAAGGGGCATTAAGGCGAGAGCAAAAGAAAGAGAACAAAGTGGAAGAGATGTTGTTGCTGAATCAATTGTCGAGGACACAAAAAGGGGGGAAAGGGAGGAGGAGGAAGAAAGGATGTATTAAGTAGGTGGATGGATGCCTCGTCTTTGCGTTTATTGCACAGAAAGGGGACACGTCCAGAACGCGGGAAAGGGAGCAACTCTCTGGAACTGGATTTTGCCTCCAAAATGCAACTGCATCCACAAAGATTCCCGTTCGACCCAAAAGTGAACTCGACAAGCTCACAGGAAGGTATCCAAGTTAGGCCTTTGACAGTTAACTGTAACCGCCGGTGAAGCTGGAGCTGCATTAGCTGTGTTGTACTATAGCGTTGATAGCATGATGTTCGCACAACGCAAGTCCGGAGAAAGACGAAATTCGTCAACGAATTCGACGATTAGCATTCGGAAGGTTGCCTAAGAATGAAAAGGCAGTTAACGATTGCAAGGGTCGTATTTGAGGAGCATGCACTGTTCACCAATGCAGTTTCAGGGCCAACTCAACCGTGATTGGGCACAGGAGCGTAACTCAACCAAGTCTCACTGTTCACTCTCCTGCCAATCCTTGGAGAAAGCACCAGAGTAGATACGAGAGATTGATCTCGCGCCTCAATCTCAATATTCCACAGAGTAAGAGATGCGTAGCCCCTTCCCCACTCTCTCCCCGCCATTTTTACAAGTTTCTTCCCACTCTCTTTTCCTTTCACCCCCTTGTCTCTTTGATCTCTACTGGCTTATTCACAGAAAAAAAAACCAGCAGAGCTACATTCCATGCAGCCACCCGAGGGAGGGGGTGAGCGGGAAAGGGGAGGGGCCTGCAACGATGTTGACGGTACCACAATAGCCTTGTCCCCAAATTTTTTCAATGTGGTCTCGTCTGCACCCCTCAAACTTGTATTATAGTACGGGGAGGACAACAGTTCAAGCAATAGTGAGAGACAGTTTGTGTCTTGTCAAAAAGTAATTTGTGCCATACATAGCCTGTCAATTGTCCTTAAGTGAGAAGTTGTATTTTTGCTCTTGATGTTAGGTAAGGTAATGCTGGAAGTGAGGATATCTGCTAAAGTGGTTTCTTCACTTCCAAAATTTATTCGACATTGTGCTTCTTGGACTTTTTCTTCTTGCCGAGTACCTCCAGTGTGCCGTTGTCGAGTAGCTGTCCGATTTCGCCAGTGTGGAACCAGCCCTCAGAGTCTACTACCGCGGACGTCGTGTTGGGTTTCTTGAAGTAACCTTTCATCACATTTGGTCCGCGAACAAGAATCTACATCATATTCACAATGAATGCATTAAGTAATCAGTGTTTGGAATTTTCAATCCAGAATAACTCTCTCTCTTTCTTTCCACCTTCATTTTGTTTGCAATGCTTTGGGAGAGAATAGTTGCAAACATTGGAGGGACAGAAAGGGGGTTGCGCGCGGGAAGACATTTGAAATGCTGACACAAGCAAATGTAGTGGAGCATTCGTAAAGGCTGCACTCATATACATGTTTTCGTCACCGCCTTCACCTACCTCGCCTCGGGGATGAGGCTGATCTGCTGCCGTGTATCCATGCTCAGGATCGTCCAGAAGCTTGATTTCACTGCATCCCATTGGTGGGCCGGCATGCTCGGCACCTGAATAGTCATAGAGGTTGCGGCATGTTGCCACACCACTCGTTTCTGTGCGACCATAGATCTTGATTGCTGGGACACCTGCTCCAGCCCTGAAAAAATCCATTGTCCCGGGTTTGATAGGGTCAGCTGCAACGGCAGGCATCCGATAAGAAGTTTACAAGAAATAAGAGTGTAAGCGGACGGTGTTGGTTGATTCTTCATTGATACTATTCAGTGGTTGGAAAGTGTCTTCTCGTTTCAGATGGACTGGCGACATACCTGTGGTGACAACAAGGCGAATCTTGCCACCAAGCTTAGCACGAACTTCACTCAGGCCGAGAAAGTCCCACATGCTACTTGGCGTAATGTGACCTTGCTTAAGCATATCCTGCTTGGCTACATAGGCATGTCTGAACAAGGACCCACTCCCATAGGTAAGCTCAAGAGCCTCTTGAATCTTTTCAAGAATAACAGGTGTGCTATTTCGATGGGTTCAACAGTTAAACAAAATGTTAGTTTTTTTTTACCCAGGCTGAAATTAAACATAGACTATAGCATGGATACAAAAATTTACTAACCTGGCAAAAATGGTTGGACATGAGGCTTGAGCGTCATGGAGGATATTCTTCATCAGACCTGTCGGGAAAACGATCGAACCGCCCACCGAAATGATCGCAGCAGTCAACACGGTTGCCAAGACATCTCCGGCAGTGAAATGAGAGATCAAACGATCTTTGTTGGTAAGGCGTTTTCCACCAGGTAAGGCCGCTTGGAAGGCTGCCAGCGCGGCAACGATGTTCGCATGAGTTAATACGACTCCTTTAGAGAGCTATTCAATAAGCAATTGGTTCAAGAATGAGCGTGGATGAGATTCCTAATCCTTGCTGAACTGTTAAAAGCCCAAAGAAGAAAAAAAATAAACTTACAGACGACGATTTTGTATTAAAGTTGATCATAGCAATATCACTTGGCTCTAAGTAGTATAAAAAAGAGTAGGCGTAGTATACAACTTATTAGTACAAGCTTGTTGCATCCAGACATGAGCATCAACAAGGTCAGGATACCATACCTGGAGGAACAGGGTCGATTGGATCCTTCATGCCACTGTAAGTTACTTCGGCAAACTTAACAAGCTTGACATTGTGGGTACTAGCAGCCTTGAGTTGCTCAGGAGATATGTAAATACCAGCTACGATAATTGTCTTGAGTGATGAACATTCAGACAGCTTATCGAGGACAAGGGGAAGTGTCTTTTGGGAGACGATGATAACTTCCATCTTCGTCTGGGTGACCACTTCGATAAGGAGATCCGTGTTCTTGGGGTCGTGAATTGGGACAGCGATCAAACTGAACCGCGCCAACGACTGCTGAGCAATAAAGCACTCTTTTTTTTGAAATGGTTAGGAACTGCTGATCAGACACATTTCACGAGTCATCGTATGTATAGCAGCCGCGTATCAGTGTCATACCTCGTGAAAGGGCAGTGAAAAGACCCACTACAGCCTCCTTTTTTGGCTGTAAACCCGTAACTTTCAATAATCCCGATCCAAAGCCACTGATCTGGCGATCCACCAGTTCTATTTTGATCATTATACGCGTATGATACGGTGATTAGCGATGAAGGCTAGAGTCATAAGAGTCATAAGAATTGTTAATGCTGTTCAACAAATCTGTTACCATAGGTGTCCTAGGATGGTAAAATGTTTGCCCGCGCGACAGAATGAGTTAGTACATTTCGCGTTATTTGGTGGCAATAAAGTACATTCAATATCAATTCTTCCTCTCTCCAAACAGTTTCGAGACAACATACAGAAACGTAAGCGCCTTGATTATGCAGAAGATAGAGCATAGAGGTGTTAGAAGCACCCACGGCCAAGCCGGTCATCCATACATCATGCAGGGTCTTTATAGTGCCTGCAGGTTGAGATAATAGAGACGAGTTTTGGGGGATAGTCTTTGCTCTGTGTATGAGTGATTCGCCTTCCTTACGGATGGTCGCGACACTGGCCTGCTGTTCGAGCAGTGCAGGATGGATATCCGGCTCAGCTTTGTTGAGGTAGGCGAGTAGGGACACAACCACGATGGCCACAGCCAACGCGATGGAGAGACCATCGAATTCCATGGCAGGGTGAGAATGATGATGCCACGTCCAATACACAATGGAAGTTGAAGTTAAACCTTCTTACAAGTATGAATGAAGACAAAGCCACAGAAATCAATTGACGTATTTATTGTCCCCTATCACATGTAGCATGCATCGTTTGCTTAGAAAGGCGAAAGGGTGGCAGAAGAATATTTGGGGGAAAAAGAGCCAGGAACAAAGGTCTGAATATAAATCGGAAAAAAGTAGAGTGAGGTAAAGGCTCGTGTCGATTTTAATGGCCGAGACCTCGCCTCTTGTCGCGGATGACGGCCTCGATAGGTTGGGTGATGCCTTCGCCAGTAGCTCCAAGACCTACACCAGGTGTCCAACCCATCTTGGCGAGCATACGGTGTCCAATGTTATCACTTGACAACTCTGCCGCATCACTGCCGACGACAGCACCATGTACAGAACGCTTTCCAGAAGCATGATTTCTGCCTCCGCGGTTATTGTCGTCGTTACGACCGCGGTCGCGCTTCTTGTTCGTACTGCCTTGGAACTGTGCCGACAAATAGGTCAGTTCCTTGTCGCCTTGCTGCAAGAAGCGTGATACCTTGACTGGGTTAAGAGGCATGCGCGTACGGTCCGTCTTAATCAAGACTGGGAAGCGGCGCTTGCCAGAGCCAGTCGACTGTGAACGCAGGTTGTAGTGGTTGCACAGTAGGTGCACGCGGCGGCGTAGAGCCTTTGGCATAGGTGGAAGCTGCAGTGTGTCACTCGAATGATCATGAACAAACTCGATGATAGCGCTATTGTAAAAAAAA
>JAAAIY010000404.1:0-21151 GCA_016098105.1 Actinomortierella wolfii
GGCGCGGGACTCTTCGGTGACGTCACCGAATGAGGCCTCAGAGACGCCACTTTCTGTTGCCTGCCTTCCATACAAACCACACTGCTTCGTCCCTTTAAAACTGATCAGCACACATCTCTCAACTCTTCCTCATCAACTGGGGACACAAGGTAGAGCTTACTACTTGCCGCCCACTCACTTGTACTCATTTCACGCGTCATACCCAATGACAGTACCACCATGTGCTGATTTCGACTTGCATTCTGAAACCATGTAGATTTGCAGACACAATTGTGATATTGCCTCGCCCTGCAAGTCTTCGTTCAGTCTACCTCACAAATACCAATTCAGCCCTTCATAGCGAGAGAAAGAAGAAGTCGTTATACCCCTTCCAGTTCTGCTCATTTTCGATCTCACTTCCTTTTGAAGCCAGTTCATCGCGTCAACTACATCCGCCATGTCAGGAAGTGTTTTTGGAACGAAGAGCACCAGCAGTTTGGTTCACGATGACGACGAGACCATGACCTGGGCTGGTTCATCCTCAGCGTCCTCATCATCACTTCACAAATCATTCCGGTCGAATACCAAGAAAAAGGCAGACTATATTCCTTCCGGCTATATTCAACAACAGCTGGCGTTGGAGGAGGAGGCGCGTCGTCGGGAAGAAGGCGAAGCCTCGTCGAGGACGAGCAGTACGGACAAAGACTGGCCCAAAATCGCCTTCGGTCGCGGCAGCAAAAAACTTGGTGCTGAGGCACCCTGGCCTTCAGCAGACCAAGTTCTTACTCAAAAGTTCTCGTCTGGCCAGCTTGGCTATGAGGTACCCACCGAGGGTGCCGATGTAGCCACGCTTCGTCGAGCAGAAATGGAAGCAGAGGCTGCTGCTGCATCGAGAACCAGTGTCTATTTTGCATCAGATTCTACAGGAGCAGGAGCATCGACCGAGACAGCACCAGGAGCCAAGAGCCCTAGACTTTATGTAGACCTTCGCACGTCTGCCTCTAATCTAAGCAATACTGGTCGGGGTGACTCGATGCCTGGAAGCCCTATCACCACTATGAAACCAGCCTTCCAGAAAGACGTTAATGCAGAGGAGACACTTCGGAGGAGAAGCTCTGTGCGCTTCGCAGATGTCGACAGTGCGAGATCGGCATCTTCCAACACTACCGATGCAGACAAGGACAGTATCGATATCTTGACGCGCTCAATTGAACTAGGACACGAAAAACTGAACAGTAGCCTCGGACCAGCGCTTGGTGCCGTAGGTGGTCGTCAGTCGATATCGACGGGCTGGTCGTTGACCGACAGTGATAAACTCGGTACTGGTTCGGGCACTGGCAGTAAGCAAGGTGCACGTGCAGCGGAGAACCGACCCAACTCTATCTTCCCGGAGAAAGAAGATCTTCTGCAGCGGCAACAGGAGGTTGCCCTGGCAGAGCAAGCTAATAAGGAGCGACAGAGCCGCAATAAGAAGGGCGACGACGAAGAAGACAACAAGGACACACCCCATTATCTCCCAGGTTACCTTTTGGATTCCTTCTCTGGCACTAAGGTATTAATCTCAACTACCTAACAGGCGCGATGATCACTGATGATGATAGATCTGAGATTGAGAGTAGGTCACTGATATTTGTATTATCCTCGGTGATTTTCAATAGGCAACCAAGGTGGAACCATTTGTAGACGAACAGACAGATCTGGAGTGGACAAAGTATGGTGACCCCCTGATAAAGTCTGGTATTGAGTGATCGACCTTTCATTTACACCACGTTGTCCGCATGCTAACCACATTCTTTTCTTTATTTGGCATTAGTACGGAAGCTCAGTCGACCATCCGACCGCCGCTAATGAATGAGGATGTGCCGCCTTCAGAGACACTCGACACACTTGCAAGAAAAGAAGGGCTTTATACGCGACCGATTCCTACATTTTCTAATGCACAGTCTTTTTTGCAGGATACAAGGTAAGAGCTGACTTTTATTGTCGTATCTAACTGCCAATGACGCGTCCATGTAAAGTTCCCACCTTTTTTTGCTTACACAGCTTGTGAAATATTGTCTTTTGTCCGTAACTGATCTGCAATAGAATGGATGACGTTCAGATGAACGAAGCACCCGCACCACTGCCACAGTCGATTATCATTTATGGTTTCCCACCTGAGGCTTCATCACACATGCTGAACCAATTCAGATCCTTTGGTGCAGTGACCTTCTATAAGACTGGCTACTATGTTTTGAAAGGTTCATCAGTGAACTGGATGAAGATCCGCTACCAGGACCAGAGTGGCGTCAAGCGAGCTGTGGCCAACCACCTCAAAACGCTTGGTGGATTCAGGGTGGGCGTCTCACTATGCCCGAGCTTTGACAGTTTCGTGGAGACACATGGTCCAGTGTTGGAATCGGAGGACGACAGCAACTTGATGGATTGTACAGTAGAAGAACAGCAATCGATTGAAGCCGGCTTGAACGCTCTGAACGCAATTCAACGTAGCGAGATCCCCTCCGTCACAACAGGAGGACACGATCAATTCGGTTCACAGCTCCGTCCGGCGCCAACTTTGCATCACCCGCGACCTATGGATGCATCGTGGGCGCCTCAACAAAGCCAATTCCGCCAATCTGCAAGTCAGTACTACAACCCTACGCAGCCTACCAGCAGCTTTAGACATGACGACGACGAGGACTTTCGAGCCATTTTGGGTCACAGCATTACCTCTGGCTCATTGCTGGGTTCACGGCGTGCTGCTAGCGCCGATGGCTTCCATCCCTCACATTCAGGCCGCCACTCGTTTATGGGCAATGCTCAGGATCATAGCGCATTCAAGTCTTCTCAGGCAGGAGCAGATTCATTTATGAGCAGTGGAACCAGCAGGACGTCGTCGCCTGCAGACAGTGGGGTATCGATGCGGATGCACACAGACTCTCCAACGGGGTTCCAGCCGTTGTTTAAACAACCATCGTCGTCGTTATCCTCCAACTCCATGCTCCCATCTACTTCGGCACCTGCCACCGCTACGGCAGCATCTACAACATCACCACAGGACCAACCTTCGTCGTCTGCACCATCATGGTTGTCTCCAACACAGCCAGCAGCCCAGGTGCAGCCACAAGTATTCTCGACAGAACCCCTGATGCGCAGGACGTATAACCAGTCAATGCTTGGTTCGTCACCGTTGCGAACCTCGATGCTATCACGAAGCCATAGCACAGGTAGCGGTGTTGTACGAGCTGGTGAAGACCTTCAGGGCATGCATGCACAGAAGCGAGCACGGTTGTCAAGCAGTTTTGCAGCACCGGCGGGCACTAGCGCACAACCATTCGGAGCCAGCCGCGGGGTTCGATCACCATCCTTCCGGTCACCACAGGAACGCTCAAAGTTTTTGGCAGATGGTGACGCAGAAGAGAAGCGTCAGGAGCAATTACGGCAACAGCAGCAACAGCAGCAGAATGGTGGTGGTGGAAGTGTATGGAGCTCGATTGTCGACATGGCTAAACGCAACTTATTCTGGGGTTAGAGGGAGAGGGGAGAAGAAGAAGAAAAAAGAGCAACATCGTTGCCTCCTTATATACCTCTTATTCACTTTTTTTGGTTTTTTGCCACCCCCCTCTGCATTTTGCAGCAACATTCTAAAGAAATAAAAGATTTCTCCTAATTTTTTTTTGCTCGAAATTTTATTACTTTTCATTGGACCGCTTCTCAAGATATGCCATCAAGTCCTTGCAGAGGCCATACCATGTGGGAATAAGGTGGAGCAATTGCTTCTCCTCGGCAATACGGATGGGGTTAGTGATGATGGCTTCGAGCTCGATAGGGCGGCCAGCCTCGAGATCGACAATCATACTGGCCTTGTAGCCATCGGCCAGACGCCGGCTGGTGGTCATGCTGACGTTGACAAGGGTTTGGGGCATCGTGTATCCCAATGCTTCGGCGAGCGCCGTGATTTCTTGCTTGGTCTTGACAGCAATCTTTTCCCATTTTTCATCATTCAACACGGCCGACACAGTCCACAGACCAGAGACAATACAGATTGGGTTCATGGCAGCGTTCCTAAATGTTAAAGAAAATTTGTTTCAGGAAAACAAACGTAGTGGTGGTTGTTTAATGCCAATTGCTTTTTTTTTCTTACTGCCAATTCTGTCTCTCATTTCCGCGAACAATGGATAACTTACCACACAAGTTTTTGCCAGCGATAGTTTTGGATGTCATCGGCAACAATGGTATCCAGGCCACCCTCTTTGCAGAGGTCACCAAATTTGTTGAGGGCAAGCTGGCCATCAACGCCATCCACTGGCTTGTAGAGGCCAACAATCAGTCGCTGAACTGGGCCCGAGTGGTAGACAACGCCGAGTTTGTTCTGAGTGACACCAATGTAGGCGACGGCAGAGAGGACTGGGTTGTTGGGAAAGCGTTCTTGGATGGGCTCTTCGATACCAATGCCGTTCTGGATAAGGACAATGGAAGCATTTGGCGAGACTTTGACGGCAGGCTCAATAATATCGGCAATGTTGTAGACAGTTGGCAGCACCTTCATACAGACAATGATATAGTCGTACGTTTCTGCAGGGACAGCCTTGACCACTATTCGGGATATTGTACCGCGCAATTTTTAAAAGGAGAAAAGTGAGTCAGAATACGCATGGACACCAAACTAAGAATGTTAATTCCGCTAGCCTTGTATCTCCATCCCAAATGAGTGATCGAATACTAAGCACACGATAAAAAGGGGAATGCGGTGCCACCAAGCCAGGTAGAGTGCCACCCATACATTTTGCTTATCTGGTTTAGACCCATCAGTTTTCCCTTTTTATAATGGTCGCTCCTCGCCATAGATTATCTCTCCTGCCTTTTTGTCTCCCTCCTTCTTTCTCCAACCTGACACTGGGCCCGTTGAGCGGGCAGATTTCAACCAGACAGTGAAACGAGAAAGTTAGAATCCTTAGTATGTACCATGATCGGGCTTGAATACATGAGGACCTTCGCCCCATGCAGTGGTTTGAATCTCGATGCCACTAGCCTTGACCGCGTCGTAGTTGGAGCGGCAGACAGCCGTAACATTGGTCCGACCAGACTTTTGGATAACCCATGTATAATAGGCGCCAACGGCACCAGTGCCAACTAATCATGCAAATGTGAATAGTATATAGCGGTGTTAATAAAAAATATTAAGATAGTCTGTGCACGCTGTACATGTTCATATGGCTTTGATCAAAAACACAGCGGTTGGATATGCTGATCAAGGCATGCATCAGTTGTAATGGAATGTCTCACTCTACTTGCCTGTTAAGATACGGACGTGTGGAGCTGAGGTGGTCATTAGGATGGTGTGTGAATGTGAAATGAGGAGAATGAGAAGAAGGGCTTGATGTTGAAATGAGTAAAAAGATTCCCCCCCCCCTCTACCACTTCTGGACTATTTATGCTTTCTCACAAAACGGCCAAATACAGCTTCTACTTTTGACTCGGCGTTGCTGCGTAGTAGCCTTTTAGTAGTAAACTTTGTCAAAGTGTACAGTTTGCCACCTCGCCCAATGGATAGTATCTCCGTACTAGGGAGGAGGGAGGTGGGAAAAGGCGAAAAGCATACATAGTCACAAAGTCGGATAGCTATCTCTCTCTTTGACTGCGCCTACCCGCCTTACTGGTGAGCAAAAGGGTGTACCTCTGCCTATCTAAGTGGAACCTGTATCAACTCAAGGGCAATCCTACCTTTGTACTAAGGATAGGTACAACATTGCCACCATACTCTAATGAATATCGAGCCTGATAATGAAAGATGGGCCGCAACCTCGCTTGCTCCGACATGGCCACAGACGACGTAGTTTCTGAGGAATGCGGAGTAGCACGACCAACGTGGATAGGCCATAAAAAGAATACACAGCCAGTTAGGCTTATAGACTGACAGAAATCAAGTCCGCTCACACATCAAAGGGCCTTTTGTGCAAAATCGATTCTTTTCCTCGCCTCTCTTTTCCATATTCTCCCTCCCTCCGCATCGTTTTTTGTGTTTGGTGGCCAAATTTAGGGTTCGTGGGGAGAGAGGATCTCCTGTTCTTCCACTTCCCCTCCCCCACACCACACGTTGGTGCTCTCTGCCCTATTTTCTCACGGGTGGGTAGGGGTGTCTCAATCTCTTTTTTTTTTCTTCTTCCTTTCCTCATTGTCCCGTTTTTCCCATTCATCTCCATCCGCCTGCTTCTCCACTCATTCATTCTAGCCATGTTTGCTTCATTGCGTGCTGCCCGCTGCAAGGCCCTGCCTGTCTCCTCCCGCCTCTCCTCCCCCCTGACTTCCTACCGCTTCAAGTCTACAGGTACCACATTAGTCTTTATCCCTTATTAATTGCAGACATGTCAGGCACAAAAAACCTCTTTTGTGATCCTCCTGTTAGGACACCTGTTCGAGCACACAAAACTCACCGCCCCTTCTCTCTTTCTTTTTTTCCCACCTCTCGTCTTCATTACCTGTCATTAGATGTATGATCCAAACAACACTAGAACAAATCGAATATGCCTCTGTTGACGCGTCTAAAAGTGTTTTTTTATGTGTTCTTTCTCCGCACGCATACTCAACATGCATTACCCTACTCAATATAATAATCTCTTCTACTAGGCCTCGGTCAAGCGCATTGGATTCATTGGTCTGGGTAATATGGGATTGCCTATGGCCACGAACCTGTACAAGGGCTTCAAGGACTCTGCCGACTTTATCGTTTTCGATGTCAACTCGACGGTGACTTCCAACTTTTTGAAGGAGCACAACACGGATCCAAACAACCAGGCAAAGGTCAAGGTTGCCAAGAGCCCTCTCGAGGTCGCCAAGGAGGCCAGCGTTATCGTGACCATGCTGCCAGCCTCGCAGCACGTCGAGTCTGTCTATTTCGGCAAGGATGGCCTGCTGGAGGGCCTTACTGACAAGCACCTCGTCGTCGACGCCTCGACCATCGACCAGTCGGTCGCCAAGAAGGTTGCCGAGGTCTTGCACTCCAAGGGCGCCAAGGCCGTCGATGCTCCTGTTTCGGGTGGTAAGTCTTTTTTTATTTCACAGACTTTTTATTGCCCTGAGGAGAAGACAGAGAGTTTTCCCCTTTGTGATTTTTGATTTTTACACTCTATTCATGTTTTTTTTTCTCACCGGTGAAACATTTCATCCTGAACATTAAAAAAAATATACAGGCACTGGTGGTGCTCAGGCTGGTACTCTGACATTCATGGTCGGATCGCGCACTCCAGAGGACTTTGATCTGGTAAAACCGTACCTGGAGAAGATGGGCAAGAACATTGTGTACTGTGGCACGAACGGCAACGGACAGGTGGCCAAGATCTGCAACAACATGCTTCTCGGCATCTCGATGATCGCCACCTCCGAGACCATGAACCTTGGTGTCCGCATGGGCATGGACCCTAAGCTGCTGGCCGGTATCCTCAACACTTCCTCTGGCCGCTGCTGGAGCTCCGAAGTCTACAACCCTTGCCCTGGTGTGCTGGAAAACTCTGCTGCCTCCCGTGGTTACACTGGCGGCTTTGGAACCCCGCTGATGGCCAAGGATATGCGCCTTGCCGTCAACGCCGCCGTCGAGACCAGATCCACCGTCTTGCTCGGCGCTCTTGCCCAGCAACTCTATAACCAGATGGCCAATAACAAGGAGTATGAGAAGCTGGATTTCTCGGCCGCCTACAAGTGGCTCTCTGAAGGTTCCAAGTAAAAAAAAAAAAAAAGAAAGAAAATATGGAGACCAAAATTTTTTTGTACTATTCAACACACACCTCCCTCCAAAAAAATTGTATAGAATAAAACTCAAGTACACTGCGACATTAACGATTTTGGTGGAAGCAAGTATCACCCCCCCAATTCACATCAATATTCATGGAAAAAACATGCTACGCCACTCTAAAGAGATTTGGCACTATATATTTTGAAGTGTATTGAAGTGGAAAATAAGAGAAGAGGAACGATGAGACGTTCGGACAAAGTAAGGGATATGCTAACAAAATAACATATAGTATGAGATTATCTACACAGGTTGGTAAATGGACAAAGAAGAGGGGGGGGAGAGTAGGAAGTATGGAAAGGCATGGATGCCAGTTTCTTAATAGTGGCCTTGATGATGGCCACGATCCCACGACACATCGTACATTGTCTGCGGGATCTTGTCGCCTCCATCGCGCAGCGCAATTAAGACCTTGGTCTTTAGACCAATACCGGCCTGAATCTTGCCAATGTTGTTCCATACCCGCTTCTGCTGCTCTTCATGCCGCCGACGCTTCTGCAGCATGCGGCGACGGGGTCCGCAGGGCGCACATGCAAGTGAGTGTGAGAGTCGCGTCCATGAACGGAACAACAGCACCTTGATCACATCGAGCACCATGAACGACACGAATGAAATCGCAAACACCACCAGCGCCTCGCCAGTGGGGACGGCCGGTGTGAGCCAGCCAAACAGGACCATGAACAGTGCAATCACCTGTGTGCCGATGATCACGGTCGTGAACAGCACCGATGGGATGCTCTCCCAAAAGAAGCCCGACAGACGTGTCGAAAAGATGACAAAGTGGGGCGCAGATGAGATATGCAGATACATGATCGAATCAATCTTGCGATCGGACTCTGGTGGCAGTGACTTGGTGTCGTCATAAGGCGCATAACCACGAACATTGTAAAAATAGTAAAAATGACCGAATGACAGAGCTGTCAACAACGCACCCAGCAGACACGACAGCGTGATCAGCTGGCCCACACGCCACTTGTCCGGGCGCTTGGAGACCTGCGCGTTATCGACTGCAATGACCAGGGTCGCCAAATCGTTCAGGATACAGATCATGATGAGCAACCGTGCGGGCAGCGTCCAGTCATACACGAGCTCCATGACAAAGAAGAACATCAGGAAATGGACTGTCGAAGTGATACGGTAGAGTGCATATGATCTCATGCGCTGGAAAATAGCACGCGATGCCAGAATGCCTTCAATGATTGTCGAAAGACCAGGTGCAAGCAGCACAATGTCTGCTGCTGAACGTGCGGCATCCGTGCATCCATGAACTGCAATGCCGACATTAGCCTTCTTCAACGCCGGTGCGTCATTGACACCATCGCCCGTCATGCCAACCATGAGTCCACGCTTCTGCAGTGTTTCAACAATCCTAAACTTGTGTTCCGGTGTCACCTCAGCAAATCCATCGGCACGTTCAAACCGTTCCGAAAGCACAGATTCCGGGGTGCGGTTGTCGGGATTCAGGTGGGATGAGTCAAGGATTACCTGACCCATGCCAAGTCGACGCGCCACTTCCTTTGCAATCAGCTGTTGGTCGCCAGTGACCATCTTGACTGTAATGCCCATTTCCTCGCAGCGTCGGATCGTTTCAGCCGAGTCGGGTCGTGGTGGATCAAGCAGACTGATCAATCCCACCAGGATCCACTTTTCGTCGCTGCCTGCAACTGTACGTGCCACACCAATCGCTCGCAGTCCACGCTTGGCCATTGCTGTATAGGCTTGCACAGCGCGGTCGTCACCGCCGACAAGTCGGAGGATCACCTGGGGTGCACCTTTGGCGACGAGGAATGAAGTGTTGTTGTTGAGGTCCCTGACTTCGGCTTGTGTATACTTGGACACTGGGTTAAATGGCACAAACTTTTCAATATGATAGCCAGGTACCTGTTTGGGGCTTGGTCGATGGCGCAGCAGTGGCACCTCCATCTCTGCGGCAGAGCGCACAGCCATCTCGATGGGATCGTTGGCACCATACTCCGAGGCAAGGTATGAGTAGAGCAAAATATCGGTTGGGCTGAAGCCGTCGTTCAGGTAGGGTTCATCAAAGGTGAGCTCGTTGAGTGTAAGTGTTCCTGTCTTATCTGAGCAGAGGACTGAGAGAGACGACATCTCCTCTACGGCAGCGAGACGCTTGACAATAACCTGTTTGGTAGCCAGACTACGCGCGCCTACGGCCATGGTAACAGCCATGACGGTCGGAAGACCGACTGGGATAGCTGCAACTGCCAAAATCAAAACTGGGCCCAAGATTTTGAGGACCTGACGACGCTCAGGCTCGACAATGGTGAGATACTGGAAGATGATAATGATGACGACGAGGATGAGGGTGAAGATAATCAAAAAGTTGCCAATGCGACCAATGATTTTTTGGAAATGACCTTCGTCGCGGGTGGAAGCAATCAGGTGTGCAGTCTGGCCGATGATGGAGTGAACGCCTGTCTTGATGACAATGGCCTTTTGCTGACCCT
The DNA here is from genome assembly GCA_016098105.1 of Actinomortierella wolfii. Taxonomy (NCBI): domain Eukaryota; kingdom Fungi; phylum Mortierellomycota; class Mortierellomycetes; order Mortierellales; family Mortierellaceae; genus Actinomortierella; species Actinomortierella wolfii. Next base: position 10,213 of record JAAAIY010000404.1, read on the forward strand.
GCTTGACAATAGTGGACGAAAAGACTTCATCGCCCTTATTCTTTCGTACGGGGAGCGACTCTCCTGTGAGCGCCGACTGGTCCACCAGTAAATCCACGCTTGTTACCTCGCCCGACGAATCAATGCCCAGCAGTTTTGCGTCTGCAGGTACAATGTCTCCAAGGCGCAGCACAATGATGTCGCCCGGTACAAGTGTGGTGGCATCGACTTCTGTCAAGGATCCATTACGCACACAACGCGACTTTAGCGCAAGTGTCTGGCGTAGCGACTCGACCGCGTTCTCTGCACGCGACTCTTCCACGTATCCAATAATGGCGTTGAGAAACAAAAGTCCGAGGATAATACCAAAATTGAACCAATCCTAAGTGATATTATTTATCAGAAAATTGAGGTTGTGAATGTGTGAACGTTAGTCTGTTGGTTGTGTGACATTGAGGTTGTTATGTGTATTGTAATCAACATTGAAAAAAAACAGAAAAAAGTGTTGGCTCTTGTTTTTCCCTTTTGGGGGAGGGGTGCTCGTGCTCGTTGGCCTGGCCCCTGTTGGATAGTCGTCCTCGCGATGATGGGCTCAGGGTGTGTGTTTGTTATCCATACATCCCATCGACCTGCCCATGTGTGATTCTTTGACCAAGCCCTACGCCGGCAGAGATAGAGAAGAGAATGACTACATCCCCTCTTTCGAGGTTCCCCCTATCTTTAGAACATCTCCTCGGGTCCATAAGACGCCAATGGGCCTAACTCGCAAGAAACCCGTGCCTTCCCCTCATTCCCCCTCCTCCTCGCCACCCCATTTCAAACGCCCAATAAAATAAATATAACACAAAAATGGGTGTACCTAGCCAACAAGCAAACTGGGTACAACGTTGAGTCAAAAAAAGCGCACAGCCCACGTCCAAATAAAGCACATTTTTGTCCCTCTGTCTCTATCATCCAGCCTAATGGAGAGTTCAACATGAAACTCGTATTCTCTTTTTTCTTGCTTACTACAAGATTGGGCAATTTCCTTTGACAAAATAAACGAATCAATATACGAACAAGTACAAAAAAGAAAAAAGAAAAAAAAAGATTACATATGACTTACCCCAACGACGGCCGAGATGATACACGCAACCTGGATAAGAAAAGCAATTGGGCCATAAAAGTAACTAAGAAACTTGAGGATCTTGCTCGGTTTCTTCTCGACGAGTTCGTTGGGACCGAACCGGACCAGACGCGCATGCACCTGCTCCGATGTCAGACCCAGCTCCGGGTTGGTGAGGTACACATCGTCCATCTCGACCTCGTCCCCCTTGCGGACGTAGCCGATCGACTCGTGGGACCCACCGTGCTCGGGCGGGTCTCGGAGTTCGAGATAGCCGCGCGCCATGTTTTTAAGTGATGGAAACTAAAAATGTTTTTTTTTTCAAATGTTGAAAAGCGAAGGGAAACAACAAAGAATGTCAATAGTCTCTCTTTGGTGAAGGTTGCTGCGGGGAGGGGTAGGTGGTCAGAGCAGGGTAAGAGGACGAGGCTCATCACTCATGCATTGAATGGTAAATGGAATGCTGACCGTGGGCATCGTGTTCCTGCACTCTTTCTTTTTCCTTTTTTTTCTTTCTTGCACCCAGAGGGTCGATTGCTGTACAAAGTGGGGTGGGTGGGTGGGAGAAGAGTGAAAGGAGAGGAGACAGTCGAAGAAAGGTGTAGATACGAGGAAAGATCCAAAAAGTTCACCCTCCTGTATCTTTGAATCTTAAACCCAGGGTCCTCGCAGCAGCCCTGCTTTCCTTCTGCAATGTGGTGGGCGCTTACTGCAAACAACGAGTCACGTACGTCAGAATGGGTCGCTTGTTGAAGCTTGTTTAGATAGAGCTGAATCCACCGCTTGTAAGAGCGTGAGCCAAACTGGAAGGGTATAAGGCGTCTTTGGTGGACGGTGGGGTGGAAATAGGAATCAGCTTGTTGGATGAGAGGTTATAGACAAGAGAACACGGTGACAGCTCCAGTCGGGTTCGAGAAACACGAAGGAGCACGAAGGGGAGGGGAGGGGAAGAGTAGAAGAAAGGAAAAAAAGGAAGAGGCGGAAGGAGGTAGAAAGGAAAAAAGAAAATGAGGAGAGAAAAGAGGTAAGATATTCACTTTTGACCTACAAGTTGCTTCACCCATCCGCCTCGCCATACGTCCTTGTCGCAAACTCATTCTTACTCTCGTCGCACCAACGTTTGTTACTCTTTTCGTCTGTTATTTTATGTGTTTGTGCACATGTATATTGTTTTGACTGGTCTCTGAATGCGCCCTTCCCTCAAAAAAAAAAGGAGAAGAGGGTCGAGTGTGAAGAGTGCGAACACGAGGAGAGAGATAAAAATATCCTCCTTGGGGGGAAAGAGGGGGAAAGATGGTCCTCCACCCAGCATTTCAGTCTACGGCAAAGGGGGGCGATGCTACAACATGTGAGGCAGTGTCAGCCATCCCAGCCTCGTCCTCCATACTAACACTTCGCCACACATGCATGGTCGCTGAATGTGTAAACACTATAGCCAATCTGGCCTACAACACTCCGCACCATGGGGATATGGAGGCTTACCAAGCCTGCAGAAATTGGGAGCCTTAACTGAACCCAGCCCACCCAGCCCAGTATATACGACGCAGCGGTATCGGGACCCTCTAGTTCGCACGCGCTGCAAGAACTGCTTTCAGTGGAGACCAAAAGATGCTCTCTGCGTTCTGGGAGGCTGGTTAACCGACATTCGCCACTTTTGTTTGGTCACAAAAAATGCAATCAAGAATACAGTGTTTGCAATTGAAGAAGTTGGTACAATAAAGTAAGAGGTGGTCATCTCAAGTTAGGCGTATATTCGTGTCATGAATAAAGAGTAACAGAAAAAAAATAATAAAATGGAGTGAGCTAGCGAACAATGAGAGAGGGTGTGCAAAAGTAACTACTTGGAAACATTCCGTTTTTTTTTGTTGCAAATGAGAAAAGAAAGTACTACTTCCGGAGCATGTTCAGAAGTAGTACCACCGTAGCACCAAGAGCGAAGCCTGCTGCACCTGAGATTAATGCTGGAGGCTGCGTAAAAGGATTTACGTCACTGACAGGAACAGCGGTGCTGCCAGCCAGCAATTGACCGGATAGACGCCGCTGGCTCTTTTCAGCAGAGATGGCGACTGTTAGGCGGAGCAAAGGCCAGTGGTTCCGTTGCGCCATTCGCACTGCATCCTGCACATCGGCATCCTGCACAATAAGCACCTGGTCGTTTTCCTCGTCACAATAACTGATCGTTACCAATGATTTGTTCTTATCATCGACGCCACCAATCTTCTCGACAACACGATCGTACAGTTCCGAGTACGAACGGGATGATGATGCAAAACGGTGAGCTTTGCCATCCAGTCCCTTAAACTTGAATGTAAACTCGGGAGCTACCACATCTTCACCTGCAACATCAGCTCGTGTTGGCATAGGCGAGTCCAGGCGCAGGCTTGAACCGACGTGGCTAGCATAGTTGATATCCGATGGAGCAATGTAGCCCGAACGCACATCTGATGCCGACACCTCGGAACTAGTCTCATCCCGTGCAAAAGTTGACTCCCAAAACTTGTTCCATACTGGGCCTTCAGAGTTGTTCTCTGTTTGAATGCTGTTCATTTGGCGAAGCATAGCCAACGAGACCTGCAACACATCCACCAGTCCTGCAAGTTGACCATTGTCATCGACGACAGGCAAGTGGAGATAGCGGTTGTCGTGCATCTTCTTCAGGGCATCCAGAATAGTCATGGACGAGTAGACTGTGTCCGGGTGAGGGGTCATCACGCGCACAACCGACGTACGGTCAGGCTCTTGTCCTGCAGCCATAACACGGACGACGATGTCCTATTGGTTACAAGGACAGCGCGAGGTTAGTTGTTATAATATGAATGGAGGAAGAGAAATGGCAATGACTAGATTTTTTTTCTTATCAAACACAGTATATTACCTTTGTGGTGAAAATACCAGCAATTCTGCCGTCTTCCATGATAAGACTGGCTGTAGAGTGGTAATCTCTCATCATGCGAGAGGCCTCGCGAACAGAGGTTTTAGCCTGAATTTCCGCAACGCCGTGTGCCTCGTCCAGAATGGTGTTCAGATCAGGAGATGCCATCTTCTCGCGCATCAGTTCCACATAGTGTTGCACCTCTGGATTGGCTGGCTGTGCCCATTCCGATTTAATACCTTCCAGGGCATCAAAAAGCTTTTTGGATGATTGATGAGCCTTTTCCAGCTTTTCCAGCGCCTCGTACAGACACTTTGTGATGTCCAGCAGACCCACAACATCGCCTATTTGGAGAAGATGGTGGAAAACGTCAGCATCAACGTGTGGTAGTAAAGGACCACCTGGGTCGGAAAAAGCTTGTAGCAAGTTGCTGTCCACATGATATAAATAGGACTCGCATGGATCACCAGGTTCTGTGTGGGCTCTTTTAATAGAGAATGGAAAGGAGATTGTTCTTACCATCATCGTCACAGACAGGCAAGTGGCGGAATCCACCATTGACCATTCTGTTGAGTGCTTCTGTCGCGTTAGTGTCCGTGGTGACACAGAATGGATTCTAGGTTGTCAAAGTGAAACAAGGCAAGGGCACGAAAAAGAACGTCGTGAGTATTATTGCTCCGGCGAAGTAGTGAGGGTGCCATGGTTGGCTTTGTAGAGAGCACATTTGGAGGAGAGAGGCGAGATATCTACCTTGGTCATGACTTGGGATAATAAGGTGCTGCGAATATCAAGGCCCTCAGCGACGACTCTGAAAGCAAGATCCTTGTCCGTCATGATGCCTGTGATTCACCCAGATCAGTGGTACAGAGAAAACAAATGTATGCACACATGAATATCCATCATTCACCCCCATCAAGTCTGTAGCAGATTCATATGAGCTTCATAAAGCTCACATAACACGCCCGTTTTTCTATTCTTGTTCCATCCTATCTCCCTGCCTATTATTCATGCACGAGTAATGATCCAGTGCCCTCCTTTGCCTCGGAGTGTTCCTCAGTCCACCTTGTAAGATATCGTACCGCGCGTGGGAGGGGGTGAGTGCGAAAATAGGTCACTTACCAACAAGGTGCTGATCGTCGTCAATCACAAGAACCGCGTCCGCCCTAAATACAAAAAAAAAAAGCACAAGGGAATGAGTGAGAAAAACATCAACCAGGAAAATGGATACCAATCGCCAGGAAAGAGCACATGGGTATGTTGTCAATTTGGCGCAAAACGGCTATAGTTGTTCCCTCCTTGGTGCCACAGGCTGAATTTCATACCTCTTGGCAGCCATGATTCTATGAAATGATATCGTAAAGAAACAAAAGAGAGCAGCATGTTCCAGTTAGAGAGTGATAGACAGGGACGAATCCGAGTGCTTGGTGTGTGTCTGTGGTTATAAATATAAGACAATGCTCTCAGTTCGTGCCACAACTCGAATCCTTACCTTGCTGCATCGACCACCAGCGAAGTATCCTTGAGTGTCAAAGCGGAGGAGGGTCTATTTCAATGTTCACACAAAGCGACAACAGGGAGGAGAAAGAGAGATAGAAGAGGGGTGTACGTATTGATCAAGGGAAAAGGGGACACACACACACAGGGAAATGAACGGATAGGTTAGTGTTGTGGTTCGGCAAGACCGGAAAAAGGAAAATAATCATGACCAGCGTGCATCTCGCTTCGACTCCCGCGCTCGCAGTCCATGATAAGATCGAGCACATCATCCATGTACATCTTTTTTGGGTGCAACATGATAGAAAAAAAACAAAGTGTGGTTGTTGTCGATATTGTTAAAGATTTCCCTCCCCTTCTTCCTTCCCCTTTTTCCCGCTCAGCCGGTTCATGTGGATGGATAGGTGTCCTTTACCGAAGTGCGCCGACGGTGCCTTGCACTGCCTTGGTGGATCCATGGGCACGGGTGACCGGTTTCTTCTTGCCAAGCTCTTGGTCTAGCTTCTTGCGGATGGCTTCGTCCTTACGAGACTGACGCTTCCGGGCAAGCTCTGCAGACATGGTGTCGGAGGAGTGGTTGGCTGTTGGAGAAGGCCCATTGCGCTTCATGCCTGAGGCACCAACCGTCGAACCAGCATTTGACTTTGCGTAGCTGCTTCCTCGCAGCATGATGTGTGTAATGTCCTGTGTGGGTTACTTTGTCTTCCTTTTCGATGAAGGAAGAGATGGGTGAAGATGAGTTTGAACGATGAGCAGAAAGATTTGTTCCTGAACGTCAATAGCTATTTTTTGGTTGGTCCAGCAATGTAAGACCAAGTCTCGTTCGTTATTAACTTGGTTGGATGTCGTTTAGGGTTGCTGGAGTATTGTATTCGAAGACAATACAAATGAGAGAGAGTGAGTGAGGGGATTAAGGAACGCTAGTTGTTTGGAGGGAGAAAAACGAGAAAGAAAAAGGAAGTAGGAGAAAGAAGAAAAGGAGGGGACGTCTGGGTGCTTCTCTTCTTTGCACTACTTGTGAGAGGGCAGTACGCTGCAAAGGGGTGTTGGGGGATGAATTCTTTTTTTTTGAGTTTCTTGTTGGAGACTTTCCCCCTCTTCGCGGTCAGGCCTTTGTTATTCGGCTCTGTCCGCCCATCCTACACACTCTCTACACTGAATGATTTTTTATATTTCACCCTCACTACTGCCACCTGTCATACCACCTGATAAGCAGGCACGGATGCCAGAGTGAACATGCGCAGCATGATCTCACCAGAAGGGGGTTCAACGGAATTGAAAAGGAGAGGGGGCAGAGAGAGAAAAACGGCACCTGTTCATGATGGCTATAACTCTTGGGCTACTCCAAGTTTGCAAGTATCCGTCAATGGATCTGCGTCTCTAGCCAAGTTATGTGATCATGACGATCAACAATAAAAAATACGACCTGACAAGACAATACATAAAAATTACACACCCAAAAATGGTTCTTTGTTTCAGGTTTTCGCGTTGTGGAGAGGTCTCAGGAAACGAGTGGCTTGGCTGCTGTTTGGCTCAACATGGTGGCGATACTTGTGTTGGTAGTAGGAGAGGCAAAGTCTTTTTTTTCTTCTTCCCCTGCAGCAGACTCTCCTTGTAACAACCCATGGCAACGCAGGAAAAACAGCACTACGACCCCGAAAATAAAAGGAAACATCGCCCAGCAGCACCTTGCCCATACCTTCCCAAAGGGTTCGCTTCGCTCGATGACTACCTCACCTCCTTGACAGACTTTCTTCGACAATATGAATCCATCTCCCATCTCATGGTCGTCGACTTCTTCACCACCAATGTCTGGGACAATTGCATGCCCGACGACTGGAAGGTTGCCCTTGAGTCACCCCAGGGGAAGCTTTCATCGCTCGACTTGATGACCTTGGTGAGCAAGGGAACCCTCCGACCCTTCGGATCCCCTTCTGAAGACGACAAATCTTCCGAAGGATCTTCAGAGGTGAAGGATTGGCCTGCATCCCTCAAGGGCTATGTCGATCGGATCCGTGAGTTCTCGCTCGACCGCAATCTCAAACCAGAGTGTAAGATTTCTAGTTTAGCCTCAAGGATCACTTGCAAGATGCCCACAATGATTATATTTGATTTAATTGAAACGCCAACCACATTTCGCCCACTATCAACTTTTTATATTAGACACTCAATACAAGGACACCATCGATGTGTATTCTTCACTCGGCATGTCTCCCAAGAAGCTACATGAGGTTGAAATTCTCAGCGGTTTGATCGCTTCTTATGCCAAAGATCACTCTATTGGTGCTGTGATTGATCTGGGTGCTGGTCAGGGCTACCTCAGCAGAGTCCTTGCCTTTCAGCATCAGCTGCGTGTTCTCGGTGTCGACTCCAATACCATCCAGACTTGTGGTGCTCAAAAGACGCAGATGAGGACGGAGACGCTCTATGTCAAACGTGACATCCGCAAGAAGAAGGGCGAGAAGGCAGCCTCCAAGGAATCGGGTGGTGAATCATCAGTGTCAGCAACATCAGCAGCCGAATCAGCAGCAGCATCTCCAGCATCAGTATCGGTAACAGGAGGATGTTGCGCCCACAGGGGTTCCAAACGTCCGCGGGAGAGCACGCCTACAACCAGCGAGCATGATATTACCGAGAATACAAAGGAAAGTGATGAAGGAGCAGCGGCCAAAAAGAGTGATTGTGAGAACAATAGCTCAACACAGAAAGGTAAGGCCGCAAAACGGAATTCAGCGTCAAAGTTACCCTCATCAAACGCAGCTGTACCACCAAAAGGTCAACGTTCATTGGATGATCCATCATTCGGCCCAACTGAGACTGGCAATTACCAGCTTCAACATATCACACACCACATCACGGCGGACACGCTGCCGACTCTGCTCAAAGCTCATTTCCCCAAGCGAAGGAAGCAGACACACTCGGGCAATGTCGAGGATACCACACCCATGGAATTGGATACGAAAGGTTCGGATGCTGGTGGCACAGTACAGAACTGTGGGGACGACGAAGAAGGAGAGAATGCATATGCAGATGGGGAAGAACGTTGGACTCTCTGTGGTTTGCATGCGTGCGGAGACTTGACGAGCACAATGATTAAGCTCTACATCGAGAGCAGTGCAACATGTCTGTTCAGTGTCGGATGCTGTTACCATTGGATCACGGAAAAGTATGACAAGCAAGGGAATGTAGTTGTTCAAGACGATAAAGCACATGGATTCCCGCTCAGCACAATCTTCAATGAACACAAGATCCATCTAGGCGATCATGCCAAGATGATTGCTTCGCAGTCGCCCCAGCGATGGCTCAAGTACCAAAAGGAGACGGAAGATGCTATACATGGTCATTATTACCGCGCGCTTTTGCATGTATGTATCACGTTTTTCGCTTCCAGAGACTTTGAAGGATGCTCAACACACCAAACATACCACTTTTACTCACCCTGATATTTTTTATTTATACCTTTTCCCTTTCGCGGTACGCACTTTTATGATATATAATAGAAAATCATGGTGGATCGTGGTTTGTATCCAGGACCACCGGCTGTAGCACCAGTTTTGGGTCGTATGGGTAAGCACCGTCGAAGGGGATTTTACCACTACCTAAGTACAGCATTTCAACGGCTCAAGTTGGCCGAACATACCCCGAGCGAGGAGGAGGTCGAGGCAATCTACCAAGAGAACTTGGAACAATCACTCTACCGGATAGGAGTTTTTTGGGCATTCAGGACCATGTTAGGACCACTGTTTGAAGGCTTGGTGCTCTTAGATCGATGGGCCTATTTACAGGAACAACTCGAAGACCAAGACGAAGCGTTTTATCAGCAGCAATTGGAGAAGCAGGAGAAACAGCAACAAAAGCAGACGGAGGCTCCCGTGCGACCGAAGAGCACTGTCGAACTGGTAGCTGGTTTTGATATTGTCGAAAGTCCGAGAAACATGATCTTGATCGGCATCAAGGATCGGCCAGTCTGTTGAACGAAGAGTGCAATAGAGTATGATAATAATAAAAGCACGTATGATCTTTCACAGAAGACAAGCATGTTTATAGTTTATTTTTCAAGTCTGAAACAAGCTGAGCTTCCTCTGTAATCCGCGTGGTGGACATCCTGGTTTCCGCGACTCATTGCACATTTACTTCTCTCGATAAGCTCGGCCCAGCACAAGTAACTTTTTTTCATTGAGCCAAAAGATCGAGCACCGGATGCTTACAGAGACCGTTACAATTGGGGCATTGTCCATATCTCATTTTTACAAAACGTGTCTTTGAGAGGCAAGCCATCTGACTAAAGCTGACGCTTCTTAGCCTCGGTCATTTGGGAAGTTGGCAATTCAGGTTCCTTTTCAAAACAGATTTCTCAGGTATCACAACTGGTGCTGAATATGATATAATTCATGTACAGCAGCTGTCTACTGTCATGTGTGAAGTGCGCTCTACGTTGCTGCTTTTATCTCGCCACTCTCCATTCGCTCTATTTGGATTGGCTGTCTTTACCCGCTTTAAGCTGTCCATGAAACTGGTAAGAATTCATTGAATCACAGCCAGGCTGGTAATAATACTCTTTATTCAAAGTCTATACAGTTGTCCAATCTAGGTCCAAACCCACCTCGACGTCCTCTATTTTATATAGTGAATGTAATAACGCACCATGACGCAACAAAATGCTTCACTGCGAAAAAAGTATTTTTAACCATCCTCAACATCTGAAACTTCCTTCTTTCTCATCCTTGGCGGGTCTTGGTTGGCAGCAAGAACAATAGTTATCACCAATCCGACGCCTGCGATAATAGAATATGTATAGAACGTAGCACGATAGCCGACCAAAAGAGCTTCATCTGTGGTGCCTGGAGGGTTGCGAGACTCTGCAACAACATTGGTAATAGCAATACCAATTGGACCTCCAATCTGAAGAGCCGAGTTGTAGATCGAACCAACCACGCCTTGATCTTTATCTGCAGCATCCATAACTGCATTGATCTGACATGCGATCCAGACACTGGCCATGCCCACAAAGGCGAGAACTTGGGCAGGGAATGGGATTGACCAATAGGACGAATCCGGCTGGATCTGTGCAAAAACAATGCCGGACGCAATAAAGAAGAGCCAGCCAATCACTGCAATAATTTTAGTACGGACAATTCGGACGAGTCTCGACAGGACCGCGACTGTGATGCCATCGCCTATTCCAAGGACGAGAAGGCTGACGGCAGTTCTGATCGGCGAATAATGTAATACATTCTGAAATGTCAAGGATATAAAGAAGAACATGGCGTTCAATGCAGCCGAGTTGGCAGCAGCCCCAAAAACTGAGGCTACAAAGCGACGAGACTTCCAGATTCTTGGTGGCATGATGGGATAATCAATCTTGAACTGAATCACAACAAAGACCACTAGAAGTACAATCCCAACAAGGAACGGAGCAAGGGTACGTGCAGCGGCCCATCCTGCACTAGGTCCTTCACTGAGATAGTATACAATGGCAACAATACCAA
>JAAAIY010000405.1:3897-21045 GCA_016098105.1 Actinomortierella wolfii
TGTTACCTGAGAGTGTAAAGGACAGGCAAGCCTCGGGTAACAATGTTACCTGAGAGTGTAAAGGACAGGCAAGCCTCGGGTAACAATGTTACCTGAGAGTGCGAAAGACAGGCAAGCCTCGGTATCATTGTTAGCTGAGAGTGCAGAGGGCAGAAAAGTCTCGGGTAACGATGTTACCTGAGAGTGCGAAAGACAGACAAGCCTCGGGTAACATTGTTACCTGAGGGTGTAAAAGACAGACAAGTCTCGGGTAACATTGTTACCTGAGAGTGTAGGGGGCAGATATATTTCGGGTAACAATGTTACCTGAGAGTGCCAAGGGCAGACAAATCTCGGGTAACATTGTTACCTAAGAGTGCAAAGGGCAGACAAGTCTCGGGTAACAATGTTACCTGAGAGTACAGAGGGCAGATAAATTTTCAGGTAACATTGTTACCTGAGAGTGCAGAGGGCAGACAAGTCTCGGGTAACAATGTTACCTGAGAGTGTAGAGGGTAGAAAAGTCTCAGGTATCATTGTTACCTGAGAGTGCAAAGGGCATACAAGTCTCAGATAACAATGTTACCCGAGAGTTAAAAGGGCAGACAAGCCTCGGGTAACATTGTTACCTGAGGGTGTAAAAGACAGACAAGTCTCGGGTAACATTGTTACCTGAGAGTTAAAAGGGCAGACAAACCTCGGGTAACAATGTTATCTGAGAGTGCGAAAGACAGAAAAGCCTCGGGTAACATTGTTACCTGAGAGTACAGAGGGCAGATAAATTTCAGGTAACAATGTTACCTGAGAGTTAAAAGGGCAGACAAGCTCGGGTAACAATGTTACTTGAGAGTGCAGAGGGCAGATGAGTTTCAGGTAACATTGTTACCTGAGAGTTAAAAGGGCAAACAAGTCTCGGGTAATACTGTTACCTGATTGGCAAGGCCGTCTTGAATACACTAAAATCTAGCCTCTCTAAGCATTTTCTCGCTACCATTCAGCAATATTCACAATATTTTGCGCAGCGCCGTGTTGTCAAGTTGAACAAGGTGTCAGTATCTTCCACTTGTACACCCCCTAGCGCGAGTGAGACGTCGCGTAGAGTTATATGAGAAAATACCTTTTGCTTCGTTGTTTACAAGATGCATTCGTTCATATATTCTCTACATAACCTGATGTGTCGAAGGGCTGTAGGTGAAGACGTCTAGATGTATACTGTCGAAGGGCAGGTGCATCACAGGTGTAGCTGCGAGTGTGTACTGTCAAAGGAGAGATGCACTCGCTTTTGCTTTTGCTTTTGCTCTCTATTTGAAAGCGGTTGCTAATCACTTTTTCTTTAACGTTGCTTTCTTTACTTTTAATATTGCTGTCATCACAGATCCTCAGTTTCCCAAAACAGCGTGCAATCCGGAAGATTGTCGTCCTAGAATAACTGCTAACATTACTCATCCACTGACGCGACAAAAATTGTTAGTTTTGTATCCATTTTTTACAAGGAAATGTCTAACTGTTAGCTGACGGAGGTGTTTGATGGCCATATGCTGGGACCCAGCTTCGAGTGGATCGAAGAACTACATGGACATAGTTGGAGGATACGTTGTTCGTATATGTGCATACTGGGGCATGAATCCCATGAAATATGGTTACTTCAGGACAATGCCCCCGTGCCGAATCAGAGTCGAGCTTGACTAGCCACGACATTGTGCAGATCTCAATATCACTGAACGCGGCTGGCTCATTGGCACATCCCGTTAGGGCGCCATTTCCATAAGATCTGAACATTCTTCGCTACAAAATTGGGCGCATTGCTCCATGAAGCATTGGCACATACCATCCAATCCTGTTGCTATAACGGGCTTTACCAAAGGATACGTTGAATAAAGGACCAGACGCCATATTGCAAGCTACAAAGGCTACATATTATTTTTGACAAGGCTTATCCAAAAATGTGCCGAGAGGAGGCGGAATTGATGAAACGTGCTCTAAATCAATTTGGTTTGCTGTAGTTATAAACGACAACGTAGTTATGATGCACGCAAATGAAGCCGCTGATGCAGAGTCTAATGATCAAATTTTATGATTGAATAGAACGATTCACAGTGAACACAATCAAATGCTCTACAGCATCCAAAACAAAAAACAAAATACAGACATCTTACCAACCTGACATATTTTAGAAGTGTTCGTCCACGCTTTTAGCCACTTTCAGATGTTACTCGAACTATGGTTTCTGGGCCTGCTTATTTTTCCAGATCTTATGAGTTTGTCTTACCTCACTCACCATTCGACAGACCTCCTGACTCCGTTGGCTGCTTGACAGCCATCACTGGTAGCATTGCTTCATCAAATTTGCGGCTTCGAATGTTCGAGTGATGCATAATCAGTGAGTGTTCTTGCTTCACCATCTTCTTTTTTTTGTGTCTTTCCCAGATGATGTCACGTACGTCCGCGCCATGAATCTAGTACAGACAAAACAAGTCGGTCCATGAGCCAACTAAAGATGTTTTGGTTGGTTTTATTTGAAACAAAAGGTGTCTCCACTCCTCCACACCAGGTGCACATGCTCTTATGTTTGTGAGTAGATGGTGGCAATATTTTGTTTTCTATATCCGAACTCCTCGTCCGTTGCCTCTATAGCCCGATGACGAACGAACCACTCACGCAACAAGCCTAGCATGACTGCAAGCCATATCGGTGCTGTGCTTGTTGGTGTGCTGTGCAAGAATTATTGTTGATCTATAACTAGGTAAAAATAAAAAAACAAATGAATGCGCTTCTATCAGCCGTAGAATCGATAGAAGCTAAAGAAAAAAATCAATGTCTAGATTTCGCTGCATGGTGGTTAAACCTATTGAGAGATGAATGTAAACAGATCCTCTCTGTTGGATACACAGTTGAGATGTTCCATCGAAAGTTTCAATCGTTCGCTGGGCTACTGCTCATCTCAGGCTTCTCTCTCTCTTTTCATATTCCTATTAGAACTTGATCTAAACATGTTTTCCCACCCCTCTTTTTTCATTTGATGTGTGAAGATAGCTAGCAAACCACAATCAGTGTTGTTTTTTTACTTTAGTTCACTCTTCCCCCCCCTTTGGGCGACAAACTTTCCTTTTTTTAAAACGTTCTTGACTAGTAAATTTCATTCATTAATGGCAATGGCGATGCGAATAGCTGTGTGTAAAGGGGTGAAAAGGGTGGGGGAAAGAGGGGAATAGGGACTGGAAGGGACGAGGGGAAAAAAACTCATTGCAATATTTTTTTGGGAGAGATGGGAATAAGCGGTCTCTTTTTTCGTAAGGGAAATTAGTGAATAAAAAAAACATGTACAAGACTCGCTGGAGAAGGAAGAGCGGAAACTAGAAAGGAACAACAAGGAACAGCAACAGGCAACAAAGGATCAGCGGAGTACAATAATCTGACAGAAAGATAGGGTGAATTGGAGCTGCGGCGTTTGCTCTAAAGGGTCAATGGAAGAAATAAATGCACATGGAGGAGAGTGAAAAAACACACCGATTCCTTCCCTATGCTCTAGGCTATTTTTTTGGGGAGTTGTTTGCTGCTCGAAAGATGAAGAAAATGATGTTGCGGAAGAGGTATAGTCCGAGCGTACAGAAGAATTAAGAGCATGGAAAGAGATGGCGTGTTTTGTTGGTGCCGCGAAAGGAATGTCATGATAGATCGTGCTCGCTACGCGCCTCTTTTTCGATGGTGAACCACGGACGAAATGGAAGGCGCAGTGGACTGTGATGAAGTGATGGAGGGACGCCCAAATGCATACAAAAGGGTTTCTCAATATAATTGATACGCCTTTGTTATTTGATGCTTTTGATTTCTTTCTCTCCGTTCCATCACAACCGCGGGTCCTCAGATGATTGCCGGAGGTGGTGATGTTGATTGCTGTCAAAGCCATTGGTGTTATCATCACCCTCATCATTTGTCATGTCCAGAATCGGGTTGACATCGTTGACTACTGTCAAGTCTGCCAGGAAAGGAATCAAATCCAACAGTTCGGTATCGTGCGGGTCATTAAACCACGAGGAAATGGGCACCGCATTGGTCTGATGGAAGATGTAGCTTGCTGGTGAGTTGTCGATGATAATCGTATTCCGGAGATCACGGCCTATTACCGAGAGATCCTACAAAACAGCGCACACGATGTGATAATATTTTTGTCAATCAACTTGCTCTCAATTATCATACTCGTGCTCCAGTCATTCAACTTTGCCAAAATCTATCCTTACTTTGACATAGTTGCCCTTATGATTAAAGCAAGACTCGCGGAACAGACGGTGTTTGATGACTTTGTGAACATCCAGCATATCTAAAACAGGATCAGCGTACTAATTGTACCAAACAAGGTAGAGAGCGAGACGGGAGAGAACATGTCAGCATAGATCGCCTAAAAGACACAGAGAACAATAATACAATACGATGCGCGTGACAAAGATTTCCAACCCGTACTTTAGATAAACTGGCAGTGAAGATGACCACTTCAAACATCTCTCCCATTTTCTTGAGGAAGGTGTCGACTCCTGGACGCTTAATAACATATACATTATGCGACTGGTTATCAATTTCAACAGGTACCACATAGTCGGCCTGAGGAATGAGCTATAATGTAAATGCAATAAAGCGAAGTGTTAGAAAATGAAGAGAGGGAAAATAGTGAGAGCCAACCATGTAATGCAACTATCATTGGCACGCGAGACTATAAAGTCTGCTGCCTCAAAGGATAATACAGGTAGACGTACCTTGAATGAACTGTGAACAAGCGTTTCATCCAGATCCAGTACCAAGCACTTCCGGCCTTTGTGTTCCGGAGCCATCGGTCCAAGCAAACCAGTCATCTCAATGTCCTGTGGCGGTGGAGAGGCCTGTGGATTGGGTGATAGAGAGCAACAACGCAAGTAGACGTTAATTATCTTACTCATTTACATACATGGAAGAGCCCAGCCCACTGCACTCTGTTATTCTTCTTGACATCTCTCCCGTCTGGCTTGGCTGGTTTACTCTTCCCATGTTGCAGTTCTCCAGAACTCCCAGAACCATAAATTATAGTTGGTGAATGAGGAAAAGGGTTGCTTCCCGTGCCGGATGGCAAAATGCCTTTGGTGGCCGTTTAACTATGTTGTGCTGCTGCTTTTCTTTTTTTCTGTAGTGCGTCACAATCAACCTTCTTGGAATCACTCCATCTCTCGCCTCCCTTATCTGTTTGCTCATCATTGCCGCTCTTGAGTGACATAGTCCATTTATATGAGCGCTTCCACTACTACTCATCACGGTGCGATCATTTCTGACGAGAATATTGAATGTTTGCCAGCTGGCGATTCATGCTCCCTTGAACTTCTCGTTTTCTTCGCCCCGTGCTCTCTTCTCTCACTCTGGAGTCTCCTTAAAACTCGCGCATACTAGGAAGCATGGTACAGCTCATGCATTTCCTCTATTTTTTTTTCCTTTTAGCATCAGACGTATCCACTTAGGCCTTGAGTTGCTTCTTTGCACATCTGTCTGTCCTGATATACATAGAGGCCAAATCAATCAAGGTTCTCGCATGGTACACATCGAGTATCCGAGTGTATGAGCCAGATTGTCCGACAGACTTGAGTCAAGACGACGGCAAGGACGTGTTCCTTCCCTTTTCATTCCATCGCATTGAAAGCGAAAGGATAGTGAAGTAAAGAACAGAGTGACATCAAGGTCGAGGAGGATGGGGAGGAGAGAGAGAGAGGGGGGGAGATGTGTGTGTATGTGTGTGTGTGTACAAGCCTTCCCCTTCCCTCTCCTGCCATTCCACCACCTCAGGCCATAACTAGAGGGCCCATGCGAAACAAAGCTTTCTAATGCATGCAGCTTGCAAAGTGCTCTCATTGTTGCTGTTCACTCTTTCAATCGAGGTGAACCGTACTTTCCGTCGATGCTGTTTTTCGTCTGTTGCATAAGCGAGAAGGAAGGGGTGATGCTGTTGTGTGGGATGAAAGGGATTGGGGAAGAGAAAGAGCATATCACTGGGACAATATCCTTTTGCTCGCTCCAGCTTGTCAAGCTCTTTGCATAACCGTCTTTCATTTTTAACCCCTACTTCGGTCAAGTGGGTACACATAGGGCTGTGCTCTCATACACACCAGATGTCTTCGTTTCTCGCTGGGTTGGGTCAGTCAAGAAAACGACGGCCACCATAGAATAAACACAAAACAGAAATAATTACTTACCATTGCTGGTTCATCGACTTCTTGTGCTGCCGTAACATCAATATTTGTCGGTTGAGCAGGAAGAACCTTTTCTTCTACATGTTGGTTGGCCACGGCCAGAGTCTGTGGGCGCGATCCGTTATGGACCGAGGGAGCACGTTGACCATTGGTATTATTGATGCTGCTGCCATTGTTGTTGCCACCATTGTTGTTGCTTGTCACCTGCAGTGAGGCATCGCTTGCATCGACAAAGTTGGCGCCACAGCAAAAGAGGAGCGACAAAAATGAAGGTTTGGGTGTCTTGGGATCCATGGCATTCTTGCGCGAGGCGGTCTTGGATGGAGTGTTGGTTCCCACCGCACTACCATGGTTCACGCCACTCCCATTGCCACTGTTGGCACCATGTCCGAGCACTGTCGACGATCCGCTTGAAGATAAGGTGCTGAGAGGGTTGGCTATCGGCAAAGAAGGATGATCCGTCGATCATAAGTGATGTGCAGGAATGTTTGGATCAAGCGTTCATTACGGGGGAGAAAAGGGTGAAAGGGGTAAAGTCCATTTGGGAGGGGTGAGGGAAGGGGGGGGAGGGGGACAGGAGGTCTACCCTTTTTTTTTTTTTCTTTGTTGTTATGATCACCATCCAACACACACATACACTTTGCTGCAACCAGAAAAAAAATGAAAATCAGGAAAAAGCAGGGGTTCATCAACCACCCGCATCAAAAGAGCTAGTTCGCCGCCAGCGAACTTTCTTGCTTCCCTCAATGGTCATCCAATAGAGAATTCAAATGCCAAGGAAAGACGCGCCAAAGAAAACAAAAGCCAGTCTGGGAAAAAAGAGAGAGGGAGAACCATATAGGTTGGGGAAAGGGGAGAAGTGATGGACAGAAGCGGGACAAAAGGAGAGCCGGTTGGGGGGAGGGTAACGAGAGCAAAACAGCAATAGCAATAGAATCCAAAGAAGCACCTTGGCACTCTGCCTCTCGATTGGATCTATTGAGTTTGTCTATCTGTCTCTCCAGGAAGGATACATTGGCATACCTTTCCTCCACACCACAATAATGTACATTGTCGATAAACACATCCAACCCAACTACACCACTTCTTTCGCATCATATTTTCGCACCTCCTCTAATTTTCTCCCTCAACAGAGTAAGCGAGATAAAAAGAAGAAGGAAGAAAGGAAGCAGGCAGCGACTAGCTAGTCTTTTTTTTTTGTTCCCTCATACTTTCGTTCCCTCTCCCTCGATCTCTATCATAGTGAAGTACCAATTCAAAGGGGGAGAAAGAAATGTCGGAGTAAGGGCACATGTGCCTTTTTTCAATTGTCTTCCAATTGACCCTTCTTGACGACCACAAACATGTCATTGGGCTTTGGAGTCAAAGTTAAGGTCAGTGGTGCAACGTTCTCGTGGGTGGACAAACGTCATGTCGTGTCTAGGTAAAGAGGGGAGATTTGGTGGACGGCCAAAGGGAGGGAAAGGGAGGAGAGTGGGGGGGGGGAGAAGTGAAGGGAAAGGGGATAAACTGAATAATGCAACAGTAGCCGTCGCAACTTTCACAACAACAACAACAGCAGCAGCAGGAACAATATGAAAAAAGAGCGGGAGCATAGAAAGGGGTGGAACAGGGAGTATTCAAAAAGTTGTATGTGTTTGTGTTTGAAATGTGTGCATACAATGTTGTTATTGTCCATTCTAGCTGGTTGCCCCAAAGAAGTCCAGTGAGAGGAGAAATGAATGCGTGAATGGAGCGAGCGTAAGGAAAGTTCGCTGACGAATGATTAAAGCACCACCAGAGACAACAGGGGCCAGCCTGGTGTAGTCAACTCAGTCGTACGTCGCGTTCTGGTTGGTCACAGAGGTTAACTGGATGGAGGAGAAGAAAAGGGAGTGTCTGGTTGGTTGGAGCCTCGCTCTACCTCTCCTCTCCTTCTGTCTTATTCTTGGATGGCAGTGGCTACCCTGTCTGTGTCCCCGAAACTTGGCTGTGTAGGTGTATGTGCGTGTGTGTGTGTATATGTGTATGTACTACTGTATTCCCCTTTGTGTGTATATTGTTCTCTGCTACTGCTGTTTGGTCGTGTGTGTTCAACGGATGGATGTAGTAATGACGGAAGGTTGGATGGAGATTGCTTACCAGGTTCCTTGCTCTCCTTCGAGTCCTTGTCCTGCAAGATTGGGTTAAAGACAACCGAGACTGCCCCCGAGGTGGTCGTGGATTGGGTAGTCATTCTGGAAGGGCACGAGAGTGTGTGGGCACGAGTGGTGGAGGAAGGCGAAGACGAAGGAGGAGGGAGGGGGGAGAGGGTATGGAAGACTGGAGCAGCTTCTTTTCTATCTTTTCTGATGTAAAGTCTTGCCTATGGAACTGGCGTATATAACACGAACAAGAGAAAAGAAAAGGGACCGGTGACCTGCTTTTGCTGTTAGTTGGCGTGTAATGAACAGGAAAGAAGAAGCAAGCAGGGATGGGAAACAAGGGAAGAAGAAAGAAAGATGCCAAATGGGCGAGAGTGGGATGGAATGGACGGAGACGAAGAGAAAAGAGAAAAAAAAATAATGGTCAATGATGCACAAGCAGAAAAGCGTTCGCAGGGGAAAGGGGGGAAAAAGACTGGCGGATTGACGGAGAGAGTGCGTGTATGTGTGTGCATATGTGCGTCAAAAGGCGACTCTTGTCTTTTTTTTCACTAACTTGGCACCTCACACCATGGTCATTGTACTTGCAATAAAGCAAGTGATTGTAAAGGGCCCCCATCGGTAGAAGAGACCGAGGGGATGTGCCAAAGGGATTGAATGGATGAGAGAGCCGAAGGAGAAGAAGACGAGCCATGGTGGAGGTGATGGTGGTGGTTGAAGTGAATGGGTGGGTGGGTGGTGGTGCGTGTGTACCTTGTTTCTGGCTGCTTACTGCGACTGTTGGTTGCGGGTGATGGTTGTAGTCAGTGGGGGAGGGAAGGGTAAAGGCTAACTACGAACAGGCTGGGCAGCCACAGGCCACAAGAGAGGAGACGGAAGGGAAAGGAAGGAAGGAAGGAAGGAAGGATGTATGGATGGCGGCAAAGGAAAGGCGGAAGGACGGAAGGAAGGGAAAAAAAAAGAAAGAAAAGAAAAGGAACGAAAGGGTGATGAGGAGTGAAGGCAACGATGCCGGTGGTTGCTGGTGGTGCAAGTGGGATGAGGAAGAGATGAACCCAAACGGACAGAGCAAGAACAAACAACAACCAAAGCGCCAGCCAAAGGGAAGAAGAGTGCGCGACAAACGAGCTGGCCTGGAGTGGAGAGGAGGGGGATGGGGGAGGATGAGCAAAAACGATAGAAGAGTTGGACAAACGAAAAGAGAGAGTGAGAGTAAAAGTAAAAGGGAAGAGCACTATTCTTTTTCTGTTTTCTTTTTTGGCCCAGCAGAGCCCTACCTTCTTCGTTTTTACCTTTGGCCCTGCCCCTCTTCCAATAGGCCGTATGGAGGTATGGATGGCAACGATATGGTTCAAGTATCCATTTGATGGATGGATGGGATGGAATAAGGACCATGTACTGTACAGTACCAGACATACACTTTCTGCCCGCCTATGATATGTGATGTGCCCATTGCCCTGTCTCGCCGTCGACTTTTGTCATCCTCTCACGCGCAAGACATCACTGGGTTGTCAGGGCCACTGTGCCTGCCCTGCCCTGCCCTGCCCTGCTGCTTGCTTCCTCCCTTTCCTTGCTTCTCTCCTATCCCATCGACCCTGCCATCCAATCACCTTGATCATCCTTCCTTCAACAGACGATGGGAGGGATAGATATTAGGCGAGAGAACCAAACAGTTGGGTGGTCAGTGTTAGAGAAAAGCAACAGATGCATCGATTCGATCCCCCTCTCCATGTATTGCAAGCTCACAAAGATATTGCGACGGGGGAAAGCGAGGGGCAGGCAAGACCGAGGGCCGAGGGGTGTGCATGCAGCTAGAGCAGAAACCCAAGGGTCAGTGAACGGACTGATGGGGAAGGTACCCTAGATGCAATACAAGACAAAAAAAGGAGTTTTGAACCATTCAGGACGGGAAAGGGGGATAGGGCAGATAATGGATGGGGTCTGAAAAAAAAGATGTTGCATAGCCAAGGTGGCAAATTGTATTGTACATTTTGAAGTCGTAATAAAAAAAACCACTATCTCCGCATCTTCTGTTTCTTGATGTGTGCTTGCAGCTGGATCTGCTTATCACGCAAGCTCATCTTCTTCTTCTCGCGCACCTCGCGCTTATGGGCAATCATCATAAAGTTCTTGCCCTTGGCCTTCTCCTTGTTGGTCGTCGAACCACGGTCCTCCTTGCCCTTGCGCGATCCAAACTTCTCGCGGCCTTCACGACCAGCCTTAATGGATTCCATACGGGCCTCATAATCCTGCTTGGCCTTCTTGCGTGGACCAATAATAGCGCCAATCGAAACCTCACCTTCACCGACATCGGCATCCGTCGGTGCTGGTCGTTTGCCCGAGCCTGCTCGCTGTGGGTTAAGCTTGGTGTCTGCTTGCCGCTGCAGCTTGAGCTGCTCGAGTTTAGCAAAGTCAGCAGGTGTAAGGATCTTGGTCGTCGCCAGCTTTTGAGCCATCAGCAACCGCTCCTTGCGTGCGGCCTCTTGCTGCAGCCTCTTAGCCTTGGCAGCCTCACTCTCCTCCTGTGGCTGTGCTGAGCCGTCCTCATTGGCTTCTACATCACCTTCTGCCGGCAGGCGACCCTTCTTCTTCATACGGCGCTCCTTGTTGGCTGAGATACGCTTCTTCTTTGGCTTCTTGTTGCCATTCTCATCCTCCGAGCCAGATTCTTCATCCGACAGCTTGATGTTCAAGTCGCCTTCGTCATCAGAAACGTTAATCCAACCATCCTCGTCATCGTCTTCCTCCTCCGAGGCTTCCTCCCACTCGTCCCATCCCTCATCTCCATTTTCTTCGCTTTCACCTGCATTCTCGGCCAAGAGCTAATCATTTTGTGCAAGTCGGAAGAACAAAACAGTAAGTAACACACAGAATAAACTTTGCATCTATATTCTTCATATTTCTTGTCTGGTGTACATGAGCAAAAGCAGACCAATACATTACCTGCAGATCCTCGAGATCCACGTCGTTGCGGGTCTCACCATACATGGTTGGACGGAATGAGCTCATGTTCATGGTAGCACTGCGGCCACGATCCTTCTTCTTGAGCAGTTCAGGATTAATGTCACGGAAGAGACCAATGAGGGAACGCGAAGCCATCATGACACCCTTGTCGCGGTGGTTCTTGTACTCCGTCAGGTCCTGCAGCAGCGTCGAATTCATGGCGAGCGGGCAGCGTGCGCACACTTCACGGATACCGTTCAGACCAGCGGCCATCACCTCTGCCGAGCAGTGCTCTGTCACAAAATTGTTTGCCAGTGTCTGGATCACAGGCTCCAACACATCTGGTGGAACAAGGTCATGACTCGCCTGTGCCGTGATAGCGATGATTTGCGTCACATCCTTTTGGGTAGGCTGAAGTCGCTTCTGAAGGTATGGATAAAAGCCAAGGATAACAAGCTTATGCACACCAATGATACGTGAAATCAGATTCATGGTCATCAGCTGCACCTCATGGCGCTCGCGCGAGGTAGCAAGGTGCTTGTACAACTTTTCAGTGAATCCTTGGGGATCGTTGAGCAGATGCAGAGCTGAAAAGTTGAATGTCTCAGCCTTCTTCTTTGCCTTTTGCTTCTTGCGGAGAGTTGCCAGCATCTTTTCCATATGCTTCTGCTTTGCCTTTGTCTTCTTGCTGACAAGTTGCTTGTGTTGCAGGGCCTTGAGATCAGGCAACTCCTCCTCGTCATCAGAGTCTTCAACGTCTTCGTTGTGTCCCAGGAAAAACTGAATAGCTGTCACCATAATTTTGGTCACTGGCGAAAAGCATGCATGAGCGATGACATTGACTGTCTTGGCATCATTCCTACAGCGGAGGAAACGGGATGGCAAAAAAAAACAGTTAATACGAATGATATCGTTTGCTGTGATAAATCATTTGCTGATTACACGTGAAAAGAATATCAAGTTAAAATCGCACTCTTACCAAATGTTCTTGCGGTACAGTTCGATACAAATGTCCAAACTACGCTTGGCAGCGATGGCGTTCTCACTTCCTGTTCCTGCAGCACCCTCGGCCGATGTCAACATTGTATACATGAATCCCTGAAGTGTCTTGTTCATTTTGTTGTTCTTGGCCTTTTGGTTGCTGGCTTTGATATCGTTAACGATGTGGTTGTAAAGCATGTCTCGCAGTTGCTTATCCCTGCAGCGGAACAGAGTGAAGAAGAGGGACAACAGGGTCGTTGATGACACTAAATCACGGTTACGCAGCAGAACAAGGGCCTGAACCATTGTACGTCGAAGTTCCGGATTGAGGATTTGATAGTGTTTCGACAGCAAGCTGATGATCTTGTCTGGGAAATCCTTCGTTTCCTCAGGGTAGCATGGCGACACCTATGTTGATCCATCGTTGAAATAAAACCATGATAACAAAACGACGGTCAGCCAATAGAGCAAGTGATGATGATGATGCAATTCAGCAACGTATCGAGATATGATTGCCGGTAATGACATTGTTAAAAAACAAGAGAAAACGTGCCTGCGAGATAAAGTTAATCAGATCCTGAAAGTCTGTCGACAACTCTTCGGGCTTGAGCTCAAAGATAGCCAAAGACGATTCAAAGTGCCTGAGTTGCTGAAGGAACTCTTCCTTGTACGACTTGGGGTCTCTCTTGATAAGGTTCTGCAACTGAGGCAGGTTGGTGGGCAACAAAGCTGCCCTATTTCTTTTTCCCATTGTTGGCTACTATGACGATGGGAAGTAAATGAGGTAGAATGGAGAGGGGACCCAAAAAGCTGGAGTATGTATGTGCAACAGTAATAGAGGAGAGGGTCAACCAAGGTAAGAAAAAAAATGTGCTCAACAGTTTATTTTGAAAAATTTACTAGTGGTGGCTTAGAGAGACGTCTCAGGGTCACCTCTATCAACGCAGCAACATGTGGAGCAGGTACCAACAACCAAGTCGATGAGGCCTAGTCCACGATGTGCTGCAGGACACTTCACCAATTTGTTAAAATATACTTGGTATACCTCACTGACAAAAGGTCCGTCTACCACGGGGTCAAGCCCAAGCTGATGCAGTTCTTTCCTTGTCACCTCAAGAGTGGGTGTTATAAGATCGCGCCGCTCATCTTCGTCAACGTCGAAAATTGCCGATGTGGACTTGAAATCAAGCAATCTGTCAAGCTGAACTAATAGATTCCTAGTGATGTTGTGGAAGAATCTATCAAACAAAGAAGGCGAACACATCCATCTGTAAGTATGTGGGTCATATAAAAAAAAAAGAAAAGATGGATATCTCGCTTGCACTTGTAACGTACCTGATGGCTTCCATCTCAGGACTTGTGTTGATCTGCGATTGCAGAATCTCAAGATTAGTGCCGCGTAAATAAGCATCATCACCATCTGGAGATTCAGGTGGTGGTATCATATCCTCGGCTCTCAGGGTTTGATTTTGCTCATGCTCCGGCAAGTAAAGTTCATCTTCACCTCCGTACCACCACCACCAGCCGCCTGTTAGCATCCGGCTTAGTGTGCCCGACATATTGAATCCAAAGGCATTACTCGCTCCATGTGATGTATTTGATATGGATGGATCCAACAAACGTGCAGTTTCAGCGTCCAATTGATCGTCATACTCCTGTGCGCTGCTGCATGCTTGATGCTGTTGATCTAGACTACGACGGTGCTCAACCCATTCGCGTTGACGCCGATGACTTCGTAGAACGCGAAGCAATTGAATGTATCGACGACTATCCGAGAGATTGTGGCTAATCCTCTCCAGCTTGAAACCTTCTGTTGTAGGTACAGTCACTGAAATAGAGGGACGTGTACTGCTTTGGTTTTGAGAGGTTGATGATTGGCTAGGAAGTTCCACCAAATAGTCGTACAGCTCTGGCTTGTATCGGAATAGAGTATCCGTGGTACCTAAAGAGTAGTGACGCCCATTTGTTAGACCAATGGCAGGAAAAACGAAACTTTGCGGTGCTAGAACTACAGCAGTGATACTCACATGCGACATATCCGCCTTGTAATTTGGAAATTCTTTCAATATCATGAGTGCCGACGCAGAAGAGTGGTTGAATCCTCTCAGTTGACTTGTTCATGGCAATGTGTGTTGCTGCCAAGGGTATCGTTGCCAATAAACAAGTGTTGTAGACTATGACATTTAAAGAATCAACAGTCCGTGGTTACCTTCGGATGAAAAAATACTAGATTGTTTCTTCACTTATACAAAGGTATTTGACTCATACCAGCTAAACAAGCAGCTTCAACAGGAGTAGATGTGCATATCATTATCCGCTTTTTCAAAAATGCAGCCTTCCAGAGAACAAAAACTGCTGGGCCTAGTCGATGAACAAGGTCCAAGACGTGGTGTGAGGGGTGCGACGGCTATTGATTCATAAATAAGTGATATTCAAAGCTGCGTTAGAACAATGGATGAAGAGAGGAGCGAAGCCTTACAAATGACAGTCGACAGTATTCAGCTTGCTCTCCTTACATGAATATCCTCTGTGATTTGTTCGTACTCAGAACCAACACTTGGGTATTGCATGTGTGACGGCAGTGTAAGTGGTTCTGAAAGTGTGAAGGAACGATGGACTCTCCGTGAATTCAAAGAACGGTAAGAATCTCGCTTCCTTGGTGACGATGGGTTATTGACTTCAGCGATGACCCTGTGTTTGCGCCAGTACTCCTCCAATGCAGATATATCCGCACCAGCCATGACATGGTTTCTATATAAGAAACAAAATCGAATTAATATGAGTCTGTCCACAATTGCTTCTTACTACACCAGAATCGACTTTAAGCTCTTTTCCTCAAGTTCCTGTCTTTCTCAAGCAAACGTTGTAGCGACTTACTTTGCCTGAGCTTGCAGAAAGGCTACATGCCGCCATATCTGCCCACAACGACCCGACTCTGTACATGGCTTGACAAGGACTCCTACAGCAGCCATGAGTGCTCCTCGATTCACCACTGAATCATTTGCGACGCTTACATAGGCGGCAACACCGACATACTCGTGGTGTCGAAAGTATCTAGAATGGTAGGTAGGATGATGAGGAACATAAGTACTACTCCCTCTGTGTTTCTGCGTGAAACTGACGAGAGGCAGCGCCAGAACCTACATGACGTCAGAAGACACATTGTGAAGTCCACTTGGAAGTGCAGAAAACTCAAGGCCACTCAAGTCTTCTTCTATCGAGAATTGTATAGGGAAGTCAGTCCAAGTAAATGGAGTTAACGCTTTGAATATCCTGTTTCTCCCACGTTGTCTTGGCCGCCTGACTTTGTATGTAGGTTACAGCCTACCAGTGTCCGAAGCCCACTCCAACACATTTCCTCGCTTTGTGTCGAAGCGCACGACAAATACGATATCGAAGCGGGGGAGGTCGCTAGCAGATTGTGGCATTGAGAATGTGGAGTATGCATGAAGAATGAACACTTTTGCTTGTTCAAGGGGCCCTTGGTACAATGTCAGCCGAACACCTTCTCGATTTAGGATACATGTATTTCCTCCTGGTCGTGCTAGGAAATACATGCCAGATTAACATTCCACGCTCGTGCTCGGAGCATCGAGGCTTAAGTCTTGTTCTTTTGTACGCCCAGATATGCAGTTGATCTCACACTAAAGGATTGGCTGGAAACACGGGATGAGAAAAAACCATAAAAAAATCTGGGGCAAAGGTTGCCTACTGAAAAAAAAACTAGGTTGGAGTGAATGAGGGTCCCAGCGCTCAACATTAGGTTGGCAAGTATAACACAACGCTAGATTATGTCCACTCCAGCAAGTTACAGCGGCGAGAGAAAATAGGGGTGCGAAGTTGGATGTACCAAGCAACAATGAGGAAAGGGGCAGGGGGGAAAGAAAGACCCATGCAATATACACTCTAAAATGTGGGATTTCTTTCATGTTAGGGCAGATCGAGATGGTACTACTCCTTGAGCGTGCATTGCCACCCCCAATGGTGGAGAAGGCAAAGAAGAATGGGGAGAGGGCAATATCCTACAATTTTCATGTGGAGATAGTGAAGAAAGAATTTGAGAGCGCAAATCGACACCCCAACCAACCTATATTTTTTACGTACACTCGACAATCGGGTATAAAAAATTTGCTTCTCCCCCTTTCTGTTTTCCACACCTTTCCACTACCCCTCCTCATCTAATCACCATGGTCTACAAAGTTGGTAAGTTCCCTTTCATTTCATCACGGCTTTGATCCTTTTTTTCCCACCCTCCTCTCTTTGCACATCATTTCCATCCCGAAAGTTAGCTCGACCAATTCCTAGACGAGGAATCACTCCATAATGTTCTGGAACGAAGTGAGCCTGGACAGTCTTTGTCAGAGTAGACTCTTAACAAATCTCCTCAGGGTACAAGTGGAAGATATGGATTGTCGACAGACTGGCATATAGGAATATCAGCAATAGCCCCTCTAGCGGACAGCGGTATATCAAGGGACCGCTGAGGAGGGATACCTTTTTGTCGCCGTGTGATAAGGCTTGTTTATCGATGATCCGGCCTGGGTCCCTGAGATTCAATTGGACCTGGTGACGCCACCTGTCGTCGTTTAGAGGCTTATATTGGTGGCACAACGTTATTGTGTACTCTGGCCACGGTTTCAATAAGGGATAGAGCGCAGTTTCCTTCCCCCTTAGCCTTTTTTAGACCTAGAAGAACAACAAAACACACATTCTCCATGAGTCACGGTTACTTACGCCTTTCTGTGCTTTTCTTTTGCCTATGTGTGCAACCAATAGCTGACATTTCGCTCGCTGCCTTCGGTCGCAAGGAGATTGAGCTTGCCGAGAATGAGATGCCCGGTCTTATGTCTCTGCGCAAGAAGTACGGTCCCCAGCAGATTCTCAAGGGTGCCCGTATTGCCGGCTCTCTGCACATGTCT
>JAAAIY010000407.1:0-20749 GCA_016098105.1 Actinomortierella wolfii
TCGGGATCAGAGCTTTTACTGCGAGACACTTTTTTTCTACCTACCCAGCCGCCTTCACAAC
The DNA here is from genome assembly GCA_016098105.1 of Actinomortierella wolfii. Classification (NCBI taxonomy): domain Eukaryota; kingdom Fungi; phylum Mortierellomycota; class Mortierellomycetes; order Mortierellales; family Mortierellaceae; genus Actinomortierella; species Actinomortierella wolfii. The sequence goes on from JAAAIY010000407.1 coordinate 62, forward strand.
AACAACAACTACAACAACAACACCTACAACAACAACCATCATCGATTCACCACTATCCATCTTCAACCGCTGCCCCTTCACCAGCAGCCACGTTTCCTTCCTCACTTTCTTCCTTTCCCTTCACCATCCCCATCGGTACAAAGGCAACAGGGACGACGGGAATGAGCGACCATCGACCACAGACATCTCCACTTACTCTTCGACCAACCGATCCAACAGCTACACCCATCATCTTTACAAACTCTACTAGGTCCGACCAGGGCACTGCTGCTTCCTCACGACAACGTAATATTATCATCCGTACTTCTACTATCCAGTCTCCGTCTGCTCCTTCTTCTTCCTCATCACCAGGGGCATCGTCTTGGACGAGTGGGCAGTTTGAGGAGATTGATATCCACAGTAGTAGTGGTGGTAGTAGTAGTGACGACGGAGGACTATCTCCTACGTCAGACAGGGTTTCAGACCAGGGCGAAGAAGAAGAAGTACCACCAGTGTCTCTGTCGGAGATGAGTGCTGCACAGCCTGCAGCGGTAGTCCCAAACCACGACGAGGCTAATCATGCCGACGAAAGGTACGGTATTCTTGTCAGCCAGTCGGGGCCATCAGAATCCTACCATCATCATCGCCCCCTCTCTCAGACACCCGGTACTGACCGGTCTACTTCCCAACAACAACGCATACCGTTACCCGAAGACAACATTGCAAGTACCAGAGGTGGCAGAAGCAACGGAACTGCTGCTGCATCGATGGAGCAGATCTTGTCGGGATTGGTGGTGCAAGGAGTCGCAGATGCATCCCAGCAAACAACTGCACCATCTACATCTGAGCCTGCGATGATGGCTCCAGCAGCATCTACAGCAACAGTAATTATAGGAGATTCTCAGAGAGCACAGTCTCCTACTTTTTCCGCATTGGATAGTTCAGTGCCATCATCATCATCATTATCCTCCCCAAGAGATCGACCACCGTTGGGGGACCATCAGGAGCAATATCTACTACCCAACAATAATACCCCGTCACCAAGAAGTGGATCGCCCTCGATGATCCTTCCCGGCACATCCATCTCACCAGAGACAGCACAGGCTCATCTCGCGTTTTCACAGCGGTCGCCTTCCCCGGCATCGTCGTCATCGGCCTCATCGCATTCTTCGCCTTCAGCCTCTAGGAGCAGATCAGGGGCAAGCAGTAGTATGGGCGGCGGTGATCGCCAGGCTCCATCACCAACGTACCAACAGTTGCTTCACATGGTCAACCGAATCGAGCTTGAGAATGTTTTTCTGTCGAATCAAAATGTGGCGCTGATGCGGGAAGTACAACAGGCACGACAGACGGCCGTGGCACTCAAACAGATTCTAGCGCAACGCGACGACCTGATCACAAAGCTGCGCCACGAATACCGACAAATGTGTATGAAGGCGCGGTTTATGGAGAGCGTTATTATCGGTCAGCGTGGTCATGTCCTCATGCAGACGACAATGGGTTCGACCAGTCAGTCGTCGCTCTCATCGTTTACGGGCGATGTGACTCCAAACTCTTCTTCATCCACCGCCGCCGCCGTTGCTACTGCTGCCACCGCCGCACCTGCAACGGCCACAACAGGATCATCATCATCATCCAGTTCCAAAGCCTCTTCTTTGCCCAATGCCAGCTCACAGACAGCATCTCAGCAACAGCCGACGATCGAGAATATGAGTACGCTTCCTAACGGGATCGTTGGGCTTGGACAACAAGTACCCAGTGCAGAGGCTATCAAGGCCTCGTTACAAAAGACGCTTGGTCCACTGAACCCAGAGGCAGAGCGGACTTTGACAGAAATGATTCTCAAGAGTCGCCAAGCAGACGAAGAAGACGACGAAGATGATCTTGATGACGAGGATGATGATGATGACTATGATGATGACGAGGATGACGACGACGATTATGATGACGACGATGATGACGAAGGGGACGATGATGATGATTTTACAGATGAAGACGAAGAAGAAGAGGAGGAGGAGGCTGGCGCTAGTCAAAATCCAATTCTTCGCCAAGGAGGGCCGGCGCAGTCTCCACAGGAATGGATCCCCGCTACACGATCCCAGCCATGGATGATGCGATCAGGCGCCAAGCAGCAGCAGCAGCAGCCAGTTGATCCAGCGCTAGCTGCCAAGTTGGCCCAACAACAAATTCTTGCCCAGCATCAGCGTCAACGCCAGCAACAGCAATTGCAGCATCTGGCCATGATACGCCAGCAGCAACAATTGCAGCAACAGCAACAGCAGCAGCGTCATCCAGTACAGCAGCCAAGCGGGCGAACAGCACGACATGTGGATTCAAGACATTTCCTGCGTCGTAAACCACCAATGCCACTCTCTCTCGGAGCGTTTGTTGCTGCGCAACGGTTGGACAAGGAGTCGACAGAAGGAAAGCCGTTGAATGAAGCGCATGGCCAGCAAGCGCAGCAATCATCGTCGTCTCTGCAAACTCAGGAACAACACTACCAGGAGCAGCCGATATCATCTGATGGAGGAGAAACGGGCGACTCTCCAAGAGATGCCACAGTCAACATGATCCATGATGGCACATCTAGCTCGACGAAATTAGAATCAGAGCCAGAGCAACAACTACAACAACAACTGCGCCACGGACACGTCGATGACCACTCTTTGCAAATATTAGACTCCCATATAGAGGCATTAACAGATGCTCGAGGTGCGGACAAAATTACGGATGGCTGTGTGATAGAAAAGACCAAACCACAGCTTGATATTCGCCATGACAACTCCGAGGAGGAACAGCAACCTGCAAGTCGAATTGGCACTGCCTCATCCAAGAGTGATAGTGTGACCCCTGCAGAACAGTCAACGTTAGAAGAGGCGTTCCAGGGAGAAACAATAACACAACAACAACCACAATCACCATCACCATTATCATCACCTCCGCCACCGCAGCTTTCGATGCAGTCAAGTTTCCATCATGCAGCTGGTGAGTTGTTGAAAGCGACTTTGTTTTTTTTTTCTCTATTGAGTTTTATGCTAAAGGGCCCTGCTTTTGTGTTTCACGCTCGTACACTTCTAACCTGAAAAATGTCTACTTCTCACCCCCTCCCCTTTTTTTTCTGTCCGTCCATGTGCAGCATCACTGCCGTCACCTGATGCTATCACCCCTGCATCCCCTTCGACTGACCAAGTTGAGCAGCAGCATCCACAGCCAATAATCGACGTTAGTGCTAGCGATATTGAGGCTCATCCACTCCGCGCATCACAATTGAGCAGTGACTCGAGCCACGGTACGGTGATAGAAGAGCATGCGTCTGAGATTCCTTTTTCCATGTCGTTCAAAGAGCGACGACGATCTTTTGCAGAGATGACACAAGAGGCGAGACGGCGGCCCAGCGAAAGTGAGCGGAACGAGCAGGCTGAACTGGGGGTGCTCTCGAATGCATCGACTAGTACTGTCACGAGCGTTACGCCAAACCCCAATCTTTCGTCATTGACGCGCAATGACGAACTCCGAGCAACACCAACAGCTGCAGCTGCAACTGCAACAGTACCAGTGCCAGTAACTGCAACAATGGCGACATCAACAGTAGCCGCAACCACGGGACCCGTGCAATCGGAGGTCCAGGTGCCGTTGTTGGTCACGTTCACAGTGGAACAAAAATTGTATGAGACGACCCCCGAGTCATCATGCAGCGAAGAGGATGAGCAGCAGCAGCAGCAGCAGCAGCAACAACAACAACAGAGGCCACCCAATGAAACGTTGGAAGAGATTGCAACGACAACAGCAGATGACGACTGCAGGCAGCTATCCCACGAATCAAGCCATGGAACGGTCTTGTCAGGTACTACGCTGACACGCTACGATTCTGCGACGGAACAGGAAGTGCCAGTTGTCCCACTCCAAGAACCAGGAAAGCCGTCAACAACAACACCAGCAGCAGCAGTTGAGCGCACTGTACGCTTTGGCGATGACACGATAGAGAATGCAACATCGATGGATGTATCCATTACTACAACGAGTCCCGGAGCGGGTGTGGACTCTGCCGTGACAGATGCTCCTATACCAGTTGCCACGAGTACTACTGCCACAAAGGAAGAGAGCGACATGTCTGTGACTACACCTGAACCTTCAAGCGCTCCTACATCGCCTTCGACGCTCACAAGTAAAAGCATGTTCCGTTGGGGCAAGTTTATGCGCTCCAAAAAGTCGCGTTCTACGGATGAGGGCGTGATCTTTGTGTCACAGCACTCGATGCCAGGGAACCCTTCAAAGACTCGCGTGACCGTTGTGGAGATTGAACCCAGCACAGATGGAGGAGATACACAAGAACACCACCATCCATCCAATACCCTAAAGTCAACTGTGGCATCCCCTTCAGCATCTCCAGAGCAGCAGCCCTCCGCTCGACCAAAGTCGTTTTTATTCCGGTCTCGTTCCCGCAACCAGTCCGAGTCCGAGTCCACTGGTGCGCCCGTAGTGCCTACTCCGTCGTCTCCGAGAACGTCGTTCTTTGGAGGAGTGTTGCATGCTCGACACAGCCGCCGGGCATCGAGCCATAGCAAGCAGGCCTCTGCTGCCACTGTGGCATCGTCGTCCGATGGCACGGCTGCTGATGTTCTCAGCACAACTGGAGAAGCTTCGAGCACAGCCGACTTGGGTGGTTCGACAGGCCAATTGCTCACCACCACCACAGCCACTGAAGATGCGGCGGCAGCAGGTGTGTCCAAGCCTTCAGTGCGCAGTAATGACAAGGAGCAAGGTGACATCACCGAGGCAACTGCCACTACTACTACCACTACTACGCAACAACAGTCGGTCGACCACAAGCGAGACCAGTCTACCGAGGCCACGGTGGATCCAACTCTGCCACACGCGCCTCCTCGCCATGAACGAGGCTTTTCTCTTTCTCGAATCTGGCGGGGCGTTGGCCGCACGTTGTTTGGTCTGAATCCGTCGATGACTAGTCCTACCATGGCGATGCCATCTAGCAAGCTTCATCCTCAACGGCAACAACAGCACCATGACCATCTCGACAACAGCAACAAAAATAATATCAGCAAAAATACCAACGAAAACGACAACAACCATAATTATAATAGCACCGTCAGAGGAGGCAAGGGTGCCGTGAATGGGTCGAGTTCGCGCATTCATCTCCGCCTGAGGGGCAGCGCGCCGGCAAATGCGAGCAGGACATCTATGGCGACTCGACCAATCAGCTGGCCTATATTCCAAAGCGATGCAGATCAGTCGCGGCACCATGCACTTTACCATATTCGGGCATTGGGCAAGGACGACGATGACGACGAGGAGGAGGCGCATATGTCGTGGAAGCAACAGCAACAACTGCATGAGCACAAGCGCCACGATAGCCTTGTCCAAAACTTGGAGGAGAAGGAGGAACAACCACAAGAAGACGAGCAAATAGGCGATGCGAAGGGACCTTCGTCGTTGGCTATAGCGGCAGTCAAAATAATGCAATTAGAAGGAGAGCAGCTCCGCCGAAAGAAGCAGCATGAGGAAAAAGTGAACGAGGATACGCAGGTTCTCGATGACGGCCAAGAGAAATCACAAGGGATTCATCTCATCAAAGACCATGTCGTCCAGGGCTCCAGTGTCGTTGTCGGTCATAATGCTAACCAACCAGCACTGAGCAATGCAGTGGTAGTAGAAAGCAGCGATGACGACTCGGTAGTCAAAATTGAGCACTCCATCTCGGTTCATCAACTCCCTGCTGGCGTTTAAACGACGTTTTTTCCTCGTAGATTTAGTATAATGCTTCTTTCCCCGGTTCCGCTCCTTTGTTCATATGTACATAATCATAACTAAAATAAAACGACCTCCTTCCCCAAAGAAACACTTTAATGCTTTGTGAATCAAATGATTCTGTTTGAATGGATAAGCCTGGTAGGATGTGATAGAAAAAAAAAGGTCTACATGATTGTAGCTCATTCACCTAAAAGTCAACAGGCATCAACATATTTTGGTCCATATACAGTTTTCAAGGGAGTATCCACGATACTCTACTTTTTATTCTACACCAAGAACGGCTCAGCGTACAAGTAAACAAAAAAAAATAGGGAAAATTACATGGGTGTGTTCTTTGGTTCATATCTACGCATAGCGAGTAAAGTCGACGACAGACTCCAGACCAAGAATACCTCCAGCGCCAGCTCCAGCACCTGCGCCGCTGCTTCCAGGACCAGTGCTTCCTGCACCTGCTCCGGCAGTAGCACCCGATGAAGAACCGGAGCCACCAAGATGACGGCCTCCGCTTCCTTCGCCTAGAGAGCTTGCCATGGCCGATCCAAAGGATGAGGAAACGACCGACGACGACAGCGTGGATCCAACCACGTTCGAGGCCAATGAAGACAGTCCGAGGCCAAGCAAGCCGCCACTCTGCTGTGGCGGTGGTGGCTGCGACCCTTGACCAAACTCAAAGTCGATATCGTCATCAAAGTCTTGCTGCTGTTGCTGCTGTTGCTGTTGCTGCTGTTGTTGTTGTTGCTGCAACTGCTGCTGAAGCTGTGCCTGTTCTCGAGCCTGCTGTTGCTGCAATTGCTGTTGCTGTTGAGCTGTCAACCGCTCCTTGATACGCTTGATCTGCCGCAGACGGTCCTGCCAGTTGGACACATACTCAACACTGCCCTGCAGATGCTGGTAGTACACCTGTGCGTAAATGTTGGCATGAAGCGCCATCTGCCGCACAAACTTGGGCAGTTCCGACGCACTAATGATCTTTGGTGTCGCCAACGGTCCAATCTCTGGCATGTCAGATCGACGCAGCATCACCACTTTGAACCACACATTCTTCAGTGGCTGGATCGTTGTCAACCCAACTCCTGCTGCTGCTGCTGCTGCTGCGCTAGCACCACCACCAAGGCCGAGAGGTCCAGAGAAGAGTGCGGGTGAGCTTTGCTGTCCGACAGGTGTGCTCGTATGGCTCTGTTGCTGGGGTAACAATGGTGTGGTCGATACAGACGATTTCGACGGCTCTGTTTCCGTGGCTTCGGCACCGGCTTGCACTGACATCTTTCGTTGTCGTTCCTCCTCTTCTTCTTCCTTTTCTTCCTGCTGTTGCTGGTGATGTCGCATCAACAGCTTGGACGCCGCCTCGGTAAATGTCACGGACGCCATCGACACTGGGGTGATGACGAGCGTGATAAAGTTAAACTGTCCTGAAATGGTACCAAAGTCATATTCGGCGCCCGAATCGTTATAAACGACAGTGACCCAATCGTTACCGATATGCCGCTTCTTGCCATTGCACTGGGGGTCATGCTCAGTGTTTGTCGGCATCATTGTCGCAACATGGAACACCATCTGTGTAATCTCGTCCTGATGCAAGTATGCAAACTCGCCATCGAGATCCATCGACGTATCCAGACCTCCTACGTACATCTTGCAGTCCTTGAGACGCACCAACGAGCCTAGCCCCGTCAGGAATCGTGTGTACTCGTACGACCCATGGCTGTTTCGCAAAATTTCCGATTCGGTCCGCTGTCCTTTGCCCACGTAGATGACACCAATCTTGTGGAAATCCACTACTTGTGTTCGGTCCAGCACGCCTAGCGCTCGAGCCGTCGCGTCATCATCACCCAATAAGATCGGCGTCTCACGTGCCATCGCATCTGGGAACGATGTCAGCTGCATAAACAAAAAGCTCGGGTCCACAATCGACTCTATGGCTCGATATGGTCGTGTGACATTACCGGCATTCGCATACGCTGTGCTACCGATACCTCCTGCACCAGCACCAGCACCACCAACACCACCGCCGCCACTAGCACTGCTAGTCATCAAGACTGGAGGACGATGATCATCCATCAAATGTGTCGGCCGATAAAGCTTTCCCATTGCACCCGTGATGCTATTGTGTCTTGACGTGGTGGCAGATGCAGAGCCCTTGCGACCTCCTACGCCTACTCCTCCTGCGCCTACAGAGTTTCCTGCACTATGACCGCTACTGCTACCACTGCCGCTACGCTGAGCAGACCCACTTCCCGCACTTCGCGTAGAGCCCATCATCGACTGCGACAGGAGCGATTTTGTCTGTTCCAAAGCACTGCCCAGCGGGCCTCGACTTAGCTCAGCCTGTTTTACGCCACATCGATACGAGGAGCTGGACTGGTCGCCAGCCGACTTGGATCGACCCAGCGAGCCCGATGCTGCATAACCAGTGTTGTCTGCACCATTAACAGGGTTAGAAGTCGAAGCTGTTCGCTCCCCTCCTCCTCCTCCTCCTCCTCCGGTTGCTGCTGTAGACGACGACGATGATAATGTCGAAGGGCCAGTCATCGCAGCCGCCGTGACATTTGTAACTGTTGGATCAACAGGGGTCCGGGATCTCGACTCAAATGGTGTCGTCTCCGACGTACCACTTTGTCCTGTAGCCGATCCTTCGCCATAGAGTTGGAAGCTGGATACATGCTCAGTTGGAGCTGTGTGGACACGTTGGTGACCTCCTCCTCCTCCTGTGCTAGCCCCTACACCTGATCCTGATCCTGTTCCTAGCCCACCACCAAAAGACAACTGACTTGTCGATTCACGAGCTGTAGGCATCCAAGAGCGTGTTGGAGGTGAGCTAGAAGGCGTGTTCTCGCCCGACGGGAGAGGTGAGGCACGAGGTGTATGACGAGGGGTGTGTCCTGGTGTCTGTGCCGGCGTATGAAGCGGTGTGACCTGAGGCGTGACTTGGGGTGTTGTCCGTGGCGAGAGCCACGATGCATGAAAGTCTCCTAAACGATGCTGAATGTTGTCGAATCCCGGCGGCATCGATGGTGGAAGGATTCCAGGCCGCTGTGGCTGCGATGCCTGTATTGGTGGTAACGGCGGTAAGTCTGGAGAGAACACGGACTCGGATCCTGCTGTACCGCCTGCAAATGTACTACTAGGAGGGCGAGCACCCTCATCGCCTGTTGAAGGTGCGTGTGGATGCGTCCGGATCTCGGGTCCAATCAGTGATGATGTATGATAGCCCGCTACAGAGCCTTCTGGAGCAGACAAGGGGCGTGTCGAGAGAGCTGCGCCTGCGCCAGCTCCACGTGTATCCGCTGTAGTAGCAGCAGCAGCAGAAGTTGTTGCACCTGTTGTTGCTGCTGCTGCTGCTGCTGCTGTTGCTGTATCTGCAGAAACTGCTGCCAATGACTCTTCTTGCATACGGAGAAAAGCTGGAAGGATCACATGTTCCAGATCGTCGGTAGAATGCATAAACAGCTCATTCTCGACCTTGACCAAAAACGACACTGTGCCCGATGCTCGACGGACAGTGATCTCGGCCCATCCGAGGTTCTGGCTCGTCTGCACCGAAATAAAGGCATTGCCTTGGATCCATGTTTTGGTATTTACACGCCCAACCTTGGCGGGGGCCTTCATCAACAACTTTTGTGTCAGCGAAGGCCGAGGCTTGGGCTCGCAGTTGGCATACGAGTAACGCGCTAGCATGTCAAGACAAACCTCGGTGCGCTCGTCCAGCTTCTTGGTATTCTCATTCGCCATGAGCAGATTCCTCACAATATAAGAGACATACTTTCGCCGTTCCTGCAGTCTCTGCAGCATGAACCAAATATCAATCACCTGATATGCCATGATCAGTACATACTGGGATAATGCCCGCGCTCCTGCCGTAGCCATGCTGTTGTTGGATGCCTGATGCTGCTGGGATGATGATGACGAGCTACTGCCGAGTGCCGGTGTTAGCCCACCAGCTGAAGAAGCGGTGGTAGTAGTAGCGTTTTGCTGGGCGATACTGTGGGTGTACTGAATGTACTTGAGAGCAATACCAAACACACGCTTGTAGTCATTCTCCACAAAGTTGGCGTAAAGCGCCGGGAGCCTCGCCACGGTAGAAAGAAACTCTAAAATATGGACACTGATGGTGGCTGTCGACATGATCTGAGATAGACGTAGGACAGTCGCTGGGAGGTGCTTTGTCATAGACTGGGGCAGCTCAAAGCAGCATATCACAAGCGCATGGATACAGATCTTTGCACATGTAGCCTGGCGCTGGAGGCCTACGACGAATGCATGGACAAGGTCATGTTGTTCCTGCATTGTCAGCTTGCTGTGATAACAGAGCAGGATGACCAACACACGGTAGGCAAGAATATAAATGGCGTTTCGTCGCACGCTCACTGGCAGGTTTCGAAGGCCCTCTGGCACTTTGTCCTTGCCCGTCATTCCTACAAGCACTTGATGAAGCTGTTTGATCTGATCCGCACTGTTGCAAAAGAGGTGCTTGTTGAACAATTGGATGCCTAACCGCTGCATGACAAAGATGAAGATCTCCCAGTCCCGTTCCTGCTGTAAAATGTTCAATATGCCCGTCATGTACAGAGGGATGTTGAGAATCATTTTGGCGCAGCCAACAAGGGGTGCTGGGTTGCCTTCATCATAATCCGCTGCGTCGCCAGTCGTCGATGCAATCTCCAAGTAGGAAATCACATATGGACTAGCGAGCACCGTCCGTCCGTGCCTTTGCAATTTCCAGCTAGTCGAAGGATTGAATGTAGGAGTACTTGTGGCAGTGGTGACAGTAGAAGTAGTATTAGACTGAGTGGTTGTGTCCGTTCCATGTCCCGCCTGTTGTCTCAAGCCACTAGGACCATGACGAGATCCCCTTGGCCGAGACAAGAGACCAGATCCACTGCTTGCAGCCTGTCTCATTTCATCAATAGTGGGTAACGAGTCTCCTACGCCAACCATCTCTTCAACTGCTCTCGGATCCTCAATGTAGATGCGATGGTCGAGATCTACACGCAGGCACAATAGAAAATCGAGCATAACTAACCGAGTGTGCTGGTGAATGTCCTGGTTGATGGATAGGCTGACAAGAAGGCGGAACAAGTCGTCCACTTTCGATGGCCCATTGGGATCATAGAGAGCGAGCTGAAACAGATCGATAATGCCTACTGCGGCGCGAAGAGACTGACATGCGGCATGGGGTGTTGGTGGGGGTTGTAAAACTTGGTTCCTTTGATGACGACCGCCTGAGCCGGAGGTCCCTGAGAAGCTACTTTGATTGCCACTACTACCAGAAGACATTCCCAGTCTCGACGCGAGGAATGCATGTGGAGAGCTGACTGAGGCAGCTGACGATTGTTGCTGCTGCTGTTGCTGATGTTGTTGTTGTTGCTGTGATTGTTGAGTGGCAGTGCATTGGCACCGAACTTTCTGTACAATGCGATCCAGCAGTTCTGAGAACAGGTCGTCCGATGCGTATTTGATACTGTCGATCAGCAGGGTGGTCAGAGCTCCAGCTATCTCTACATTGTTTTCTTGCGGAAGGGTATCAAAAACGTCGAGGAATATTGTCCGCACAATATCTTCATGGAAAAATTCGACCGACGCCTGGTAGACATCTATGGCTGTCATGAGGGCCTTTAACCTCACGCGGGGTCGTGTCTCTTGAAGGAAGGATCGCTGAACCATCTCTCTGAGTCGCTCCAACCAATCTGGCGTATAAGGGTAGAATGAGTGATCCGAGTGGTAATAATCCAACAAGAGTACCATAGTCTCCTCTGGTAGGTGTGCCTGACACTGTGAGAGCAACTGCATAAGCCTCTTTGTCACAGATGGAATCGCATGTGCCTTGTACAGGTCAACCAAAAGAAATAAGAGTTGACCAAAGTTATCAATAAGTTGTTGATAGGGTGAAGCCTCTCCAGATTCGGGTTTAGTGCCAAAGATGAAAGGTTGCTTATGAGGTGGTCCTGAAAGGATGCTGGCTGTCGTCGACGCGATCGTTGCCTGATCGCTGACCTCTGGCTCTAAACGTTGTAACATTTTCTCCATGATCTCCATGACAATCTCAAACTCCAAGTCTCCAAGGCTTTCGAGGCGTGACTTTAGTAGCCGTGTGATACTGGCCATGATGTCACAGTTGACGAGGAAGGCTTGGTACGACAGACAACTCTTCATTGACCAAAGCACGGTGGTAAAGGCAAAGGAGAGACCGTCGATCTGCACAGGACCCCACACAGATCGTTCGAGAAGGCGAATAGAGCCCTGTACAGTGCGCATGCATATTGGGGTGAGTGGCTGAGTGTCCTGGGGGCGAAGGTTCTGGCAGAGAGTGCGCAGTGCACCATGGGCACTGTGGCTCTTGAGGAGGTTGAGGTTGATATTCCAGGCCTTTTCCCTGTATGCATCAATCATGGTGATGTGACAAAGAATCTTGAGAAACGTTGGGAGACCGACAGCGGGCACAAAGCCATAACGCACAATGACGTCCAAGAAGCCGATGGTATGTGGAATATCCTCTGGGGCATTGATACAAATGGTGAAGAGGAGCTCAAGAAGACCTGCAATTTCATCCTCCTCAAAGAAGACAAAGTTGAATTTGACCACATTGATGAGTAGTGCCATGATAGCCTCCAGATGTGGAATGGGTTTGGTGAGGAGAATGAGCTGTGGTGTGCTGCTCGACGCCGGCAGCGACGTTGTGGACTTTTGCATACCAATGCGCTGCTGCTTCATGTGTTGTGCTATCTTGGCCTGCTCAAAACTCGAGTCGATCCAGTGCGAGAGCAAGCGGACGATATTCTTCTCAAAGCCATACACGTCGCGTCCATCGTTGGTCAGTTCTTTGAGTGCATTTAGTTTGTCGTCAAAATCCTCCCAAATCTCGTGTTTGTTGATGGCCTGGTAGAAAACGGCACGCAGCATACCTAGATCCTCAAACTGTCCACGGATACAGGCGACCATGAACGACCATGCGACCTTACGCGCACGATGGGGCACGCCAGCCTCAAGTAGATCCTCGACAGCGACCCAAAGCTCGCTTGTGTGTTGGAAAGGGTACTTTGTGATAATACCATTGAGCTCTTCCAGTGTTCGTAGACGAGACTGTAGGCTGTTTGTACCGGGTAAGAGTTGCTGAACAATCTCATGAGCATCAATGGGGTCGGTTGGGCGTGCAGAGTCTAGCCTGAGTGTCTCATGGAGTGAGGTTTCCTTGGATGCTGTCCGAAACTTGAAGAAGCTATTGAGCTTTGAGCTAGGCTTCATAGACGCCATGGCTACTGCTGCTACTGCTGGTGCTGGTGCTGCTGCAAGTCTATGCGGGTGTCTGGAAAGGAGCGCGAAGAACAGCAACACCTACACGCACGCTCTACATTGTCCAAGAAGAGCAAATTTTTTAAAATTGGCATCGCGCGTCATCCACAGTTAAAAAAAAAAGCAAGAAAAGTATGAGTCGGTCTATTGTTCAGACAAAAGGTGTCGTATGTAAAACCATTGAGGCACAGGACCAGCACGTATACTTTTGAAGGTATGCACATACCTTGCTGAGAATAGCTGTCGGCAGGGGGACGGAGAGTGAAAGGAAACGAAGAATGGAAGGCTGTCGCGTAAGGACAGAACGACAGCAAGAAGCAAGCAGACAAGCAACAAACAAAAAGGAGAGTTGTGGCTATTTGACGCGGGAAGGGAGGCGAGGGGAGGACTGGCAGTCGACTAGTCTAGCGAAGAAAAGGTGAATGAACAGCAAACAACACGACAATGGTTAGGGAATGCATGAAGCAAGTCGACCTAGAAAATAGACCAGTCATGGGAGAGAGAAGAAGGGAGCGCATTGGGATATGCATGGTCTACCTCTGCCGAGGGGGGGAGATGCCGAATGAGGGATGGTGAAGAAGGCAAGGCGACAGAAGCAAAGACGAAGGAATAAAAAAAAAGAAAAAAGTCGGTCACAAAAGGCGAGCTGCAGACACAGAATATCCACCACCCTCGTCCTCCTTCCTACCTGCCAGCCTGCCAGCCTGCCAGCCTGCCTATTTGTCTAGTCTAGAGAACACATGCATATGTACCACCATCGACTTGCAAAGAGTATCTCGACTTTGGCCACTTGGCCAACCTGATGGACGACTTCTTTGCTGCTGTACGTGTGCACTGGGCACATATGGCTCATTCCTTGCTCCAACTCACGCCCACACCCATGCCTGTGTCAACGCTCATGTCCATGCCTATGCCCATGCTCTTATCCATCCCTCGTCCGTACAGAGAGCGGCGGAGAGGGAGAGAGAGGGAGAGACAAAGGGAATCAAGGGAGCGTGAGGTCTCAGGCCAAGTCCAGTCAGGCTATCTGCAAACACACACACACACACATACACATTCACATACACCCACCCGCACCTACTCTTCCTGTTTTCATGTTTGCTGGATAACTTCCCGTCCTTCCCTCGCGCGCTCTCCCTCCCCTACATACATTAAGAGCATCCATGCTTCTCACCCTGCTTTGGTTACGTACTGTACATGAAACCGTCCCTACTTCCTCGGCAGCTATGTCTTCTATCCATCCTCACTTACATATCCTCTCTCACTCTCTATCTTACACGCTCCTTTCCGACCCAATCCACCTTCCTTACTGTAGAGTACCCAGGACGCTTATTGTAGAGCTGATAAATGGGACTAGCCTAGGAAAAAAAACGATTGAATAAAACCGAGGATGAGGTAGAGAACGAAAAGCAAAGGAGAGCATGGAGAATACAATCGTGGAGAAAAGAGTCGATGGAATGATACGTCCTTGTCACCCATGGTTATCATAAACAGAGGAGAACGGAAGAACAAGAGGAAGAGGGGGAGTGGGATGGAAAGAGAGAACCCGAGGACACTTTTTTTGAGACCAACTGAGTTGAAAGGGAAGCCATGGACATCCCACAGAACCAATTGCTCTCTCTCTTTTCTCTTATTCTCTTCCTTACTCGTCCTTCTTTTTTGTATTTGCTCTGTACACACATTTTTTTTTCTTTCCTCTCTTCACTCGTTCTTTTCGTTTGTCTCTTCTTTTTTCCCTTGACACCCTTCGTCTTTACTTCTTCTTCCTCTTCTTCTTCATCATCATCCTACCCCATCCCCTTCTCAACATTATTTTTTCAAGATAGAGACAACTCTTCCCTAAACAAGCTACCAAAGAGCCAACCTGGGCACCAGAGTTTTCTTGTGTGTTGAAAAAAAAAAGGGCGTGTGCCCCCTCCCCCTCCCCTCTGTCGGTTTATACCTGTTGCACACAACCTTCATTGACATTGCCATTCCAATAACCCTGATCGCAATCCCCAAGCATTGTTCAGTCCATTCAACGCACCTGAGTGAGTGAGCGAGTGAGGGAAGACCTGCAGCTGCGAAGAACGAGAGTACTGCGAAAAGGAACCATCGCGAGAAACCTGCAAAACGGAAGCAAGCGTTAATAGCCACCACCCTGCAACAACCTTCCAACCACCATCGCCACACCCCTCGCCTGCCCCTCCCCGTCTTTTTTGAGATCTCCATTTCTCGTTTCCTCCCTCCCCGCCCCTTCTCCCTTCCTCCACAATCAACATGCTGGTCGCGCCATCACAACCCACGTCAGGGGCTGGGCCTGTCACCGTCGCCTCGCCAGCGTTTGGCCTCACGTCGCCTGGGTCCACCGCCTCGCCAGCACCGCTGCACAACGTCACCACGCCTGGCAACTCGATCGCTACGCCGTCTCTGCATACCACACACCGACACGAAGTGTTGTGTGTTTTTGTTGTCGAGAGCTCTGCCAAGATGTCTGCCCATTTTGATACTCTTTTGACGTCGTATCTCGACCCCATCCTCAGGTAAACAGGGATCAACAATCACCACGACTCGCTACTCTTCCCTTCCCCCCGTAGACAATGTTGCTTGATTCCGCGTGTGCAGTGTAGACAAGGACAGGAATCATGATTGAAGGGTATCAAGAAGAACAAATATCCTAACAGGGGTGTTCTGCATTTCTCTCTTTTCTCCGTCTCATATTCCTTATCAATATTCCACCACCTGTCTCCTGGCTGTTTCTTCCCCTCAACCTTGCCTCCCCTCCTCCTTCCCCTCTCTCCTCCTCCTCCTCCTCCTCCTCCTGCTCCTCACAACCACCATCATTTTGTTTTCTAACTCTTCTTTCCACTCTACGCTTCACTATTATGAACTGCAACACAGGCATTTCCGTGCACCTCCCATCGATCCAGAGACGAACCAGCCTCGCCCCAAGGATGCAGTATGTTGCTTGTTTTTTTTCTGTGCCTGGCATTTGGTGACAACCGTGATTCTATTGGACAGACAGCTGATGGATCGCCTAACCTTCATCAATTACTTTATCACTTGAATAGCCCATTGTCCGTTGTGGCCTCGTTGTGTACGGGGACTACCCGCCTGCATCTGCATCGACAGTCGACACTCGCTACTTTACCAACGACCCGTTGACATTCTTGCGCGAGTTGCGCATGATTCGTTTCGAGTATGGCAGTGTCTTTCGTAACGCCGTGACAGAGGGTCTCGTTGCTGCTCTTGAGGTACCTTCCTCCTCCCTCTTCCCCAACCCTTTCTCCATATCACTTTCCAAACAGTGTGTGCGTGCGTGGTGTGTTTATGTGTGTGTTTTCCAGTACACGGACTCAGTCAGGCGACCTGGTCCTCTCTCATTCTTCTCTCTCTTTCACTGCTCTCTCTCTCTCTCTCTCTCTCTCTCTCTTCACCTTCAACTTCTAACATGCCCTTTTCTCTCCCTCCTTTTTCTGTTGTACGTCGCGATCAGATGTTTGACTACTACGATGAATACCGACCGTTCGAGGGTAATGACCCTGAGCGCCACGTGGTTCTGGTCGGTGACAGTGCGCCCCATCCGTCGTGCGTTCGATACAACTCTATGGAGAAATACGACGACCTCTCCCTTGATAGTGCTATCACAGAACTTAACAAGGTAAGGATTCATTTGTTTGTAAGTTTCCATGGCTTTTCGTCTAGAAGAGAATCTGATATCCAAAGCTTTTTTTTTGGTTTGACTTTCATACCGTCTTAGCGTTCCATTTCACTGTCCCTTGTATCGCCCACGGAGCACCAAGAACTGAACTTGCTCGTGTCCAAGGTAACAAAAAAAACAAACTTCTTTCCCTCCTCCTCCTCCCCCTTGCAAGTTAAAATACGACAAACATTTTCATGTTTAACAGAAACACCATATTTACCGTTTTTGTCCCGCGCGGTAAATGCACTTGCATTTTTTTTTATTTTTATTTATTTATTTTAAATCATAGGTGAATGGAACAAACACAACTATTATTGACGGAGCACCAAAAGTGTCGGGAACTCATGTTGTCAAACTGGCAGGTTTCCAGTTGCCGGCTCCACCACCTGTCACTCCCGCTATTGCATCGTCGTCGACTCCCAACGTGTCAGATGTGGGCACGCCTGCAACAACAAGTAGTCCCAAGATCAACAACAATGCCAATCATCATTCGACGACTGCTGCCAACGGTGGCAGCGGAAACGGCGCAGGTTCAACGCAGGTCAATGGCACCACCAATGGCATGAAACGAGCAAACTCCATTTCACAAGGGTCGGACCTCAAGAGAGAAACTTCAGGGCAGTCGCCTGCAGCCAACATTACTTCGCCTTTGCTCTCTGGCCCTGCCGCCAAGAAGACCAAGGTGGAGGAGCCCTTTGTGCAGGCAGTGGCTACCAACAACAACACCACCACCACCACTACTACTACTACTACTACTACCACTACTACCACTACCGCTAATACTACTACAACAATTGTTCCTACGCCAGTCATTGTTAGTCTGGACAATAAGGCTAGCGTGGCGCCTGCCGTTGCCGCACCGGTCGCCACCGCTGCTCCTGTCGCCGTAAGCTCGACATCACCCAATGTTGCACCAGTAGCACCTGTTGCGTCTGCTCCCCAGCCTACAACGATGGCGACAACGACAGTTGCTGCTGCTGGTACAGTGCCTACAATCTCTCCATCGCTTCCCGTGGCAGCTTCGCCCGTCGTCAATGGCTCTGTGGCTCCTACAACGCTTCCTCAACAACTGGCGGGACTTAGTTCTGCGCAGATCAAAGCCCGCATGGCGCAACAGCATTATAAGCAGCAGCAAATACTTCTCCAGCAACAGCAGCAGCAACTGCAACAGAAGCAACAGCAGGAAGAACAGAAAAAGCTTGCGCAACAAAAAGCTGAAGAACAAGCCCAGCAGCTTCAAGCTCAGCACCAGGCCCAACAAGCGGCCCAGCAGCTTCAGCAACAACAACAGCAACAACAACAACAACAACAACAATTGCTTCTTCAGCAGCAGCAGCAACAACAGCAACAACAGCAGCAACAGCAAACACTTCAAGCTGCGCAGCTGCAGCACCTGCAGCAACAGCAACAACAGCAACAGCAACAACAGGTATCAGCTGCAGCGGCAGCACAAGCAGCACAAGCAGCACAAGCAGCAGCACAACAGGCATCGGCACAATCTCAAGTTTCGGCTGCACAGCAGCCAATGGTGTCCACTGCACCAGCGGTCACTGCTAACCCAGTTGCTGGCGTCAATCCAGTTCGACCCATGAATCCTTTTACTCCGGCTCAAATGCAGGCTATTGCGCGACTTAGTCAATTGCCTCCGCAGCAGTTAAACCTCCAGCAGCAACAACTTGTGAGACACTACCAGGCCATCATGGCCCAGCAAGCTGCACTTGGTGCTCAACAACAGCAGCAGCAACAGCAACCACAACCACAACCACAACAGCAACCCCAGCAGGTGGGACAGCAACCAGGACAGGCAGCAACTCTCCAGCCAGGTCAACCAGCCCTTGCAGGAGCATCCCCTCAGATTGCTCAACAACAGCTCCAACAGTTACAGCAACAGCAACAACAGCAGCAACAACGTCAGCTCCTCCAACAGCAGCTTGCAGGTCAATCCCCTATTATCAATGGCGCCAACCTCAATGGAGCCATTCGCCCACAGATGCAAGGTGCACAGGGCCAAGTAGCAGCAGCAGCAGCAGTAGCGGCGGCGGCAGCCTTCCAGCAACAGCAACAGCAACAGCAACAACAACAGCCCGCACCCCATCAAACTCAGCCGAATCAGGCTGGCTTAGGAACGCCTCTTGCAGCAAAGGCGACATTGGCCGGTTCACCGCTTCAGCGCAATGCAGCGGCTTCTCCAGCCAGCATGGCGGCGGTGGGCTCACCAGTAGTCCAGTCGGCAGTCCAGCAACAGCAGCAACCAACACCTCAGACACAGCCACAAGGAGTGAACAACCTTGGTGCGCCCATGGGTGGAAATCCTCAGCCACAAGTAAGCGTGCAAAGCCCTCAACGCCCCCTGCAGCCGGCAATGAATGTCAGTCAACTCAATGCTTTGAGATTACTGCAACAGCGGGTTGCCGCGGGACAGCAGCTTACTCCATTGCAGAAGCAGCAGATGGTTCAACTGATCGCTCTTCAGCAGCAGCACGTCCAGTACCTGCAGCAACAACAGGCGCAGCAGCAGGCTCAGCAGCAGGCTGCTCAACAACATGCTCAGCAAGTTCAGCAAGCGCAGCAGCAAGCAGCTCAGGCCAACCTGCAACAACAGCAACAACAACAGCAGCAACAGCAGCAACAGCAGCAGCAGCAGCAGCAACCACAGCCACAACAGCAACCACAACCTCAACCTCAACCAAATCAGGGCGCTACTACTACCGGTATCCTCAATCCTACCATTGGTACCACTGCAGCTGCAAATGTAACTATTCAGCAGCAGCAATTGCAGCAAATCATTCGCCAGCAACAGCTTCTTGCAGCTCAGCAGCAACAACAGCAACAAAATCAGCTTCTTGGTATGCAGCAGCAGCAACAACAACCACAGGCACAACAGCACACACCACAGCTTGCTCAGCAGACACTGCAACCCAACGGCCAGGCCATCCAAATCGGCACCCCACAACCAGCCCATATGCCTACACCCCAGCCACAGCCATCTCAACCCCAACAGCCTCAGCAGACACAGTTGCAGAACCAGCTCTTCTTGAATGCTCAGAAGCGACAGATGGATCTTGGACTGGGGTCAGATACCATCTGGACGGGTGAGGTGGCCTGGCCAATCAATACACCCGGCAACCCACCTGTCCAGCGCGAATTTTCATGTGCGACTTCAATGTTTGTGGTCAAAAAGTCGGAAAAGTCGACGGAGGAAGAGTTTTCGTTCTCCCTGTGGCCTAAGAAGATGATCATTGCTGGAATGATGCCTGCCAGGATCGGCGAGTTGCAAAGGCTGGCAGAGTCGCACAATCTGCCGGTTGTACAAATTTTGCCTTCGCCTGGTTCACCCATCGAAAACAACACCATTTTTGACATGCTTACCAGGCACCTGGAGACAAAGAAGACTGTGGCAGTGATTCGCTTGACACAGATCAACCCGTCGGCAGGCATGGTGTTAATCTACAACAGTGTTAGTCGAACCCTGATAGGCCTCTTGTTCACCAAGGTGGCCATCCCGAACTTGAATATAAGTGTGCAGGCTGGCCATGCAGCTGTCCAGGCAGCAGCCAATGCAGCCAATGCAGCCATCCTCCAACAACAGCAGCAGCAACAGCAACAGCAGCAAGCTCTGCAACAGCAAGCCCAGCAACAGGCCCAGCAGCAGGTTCAGCAAGCCCAACAGCAGCAGCAGCAGCAACAGATCCAGCCTAGCCCTCAGCAGCAGGCACAGCAGCTCACGGGAACACCACAACCTGGCCAAGCTCTCCCACCACAGCCTGGGGCCATTGGAGTTTCACAAGGCCTTATGGCCCAGGCTACAACGGTTGGCATGTCCCCCCAGCAGAACTATATTCTTCAAGCCCAGGCACAGTTGTTGAATCAGCAGCGTGCGTTGCAACAAGCACAGGCACAGGCACAGGCACAGGCACAGGCACAAGCTCAGGCACAAGCTCAGGCACAAGCTCAGGCTCAGGCCCATGCCC
>JAAAIY010000408.1:0-20651 GCA_016098105.1 Actinomortierella wolfii
AAAGAAAAAGTAAAAATGTGGAAAACATCGGACCCATTTTTGCACCTACTGTACTTTGTTCTCACCTGCGAGTATTATAGAATGAATCCCAGAACAACATGGTTACAGTAGGATAATGATTCGACCCACACTTCCGGCCTGACGAAGCTGTTTTTCCGACTAAGTGAAATAAGGGTCCTACCAGACTGGCCACCATTCTCTCCAGACCTTAACATTATTGGATGTGTTTGGGCATACACGGCATGGTATCGCGAGGCGGGCGCCCTTGGATATATGTATATGAATGGTCGAGGGGTTGAACAGAACAATGTCGAGGTAGTTGCATGGTATCACAAGGCACTCGAAAAAGGAAGACCGGACGCATAGCTCTCCCTTGCAGCAATATATGAAGATAGCCAAAAATGCGAACAGGAATATCTTAAGGCATATACAAAATTTTTAATGGAGTGGGAAAGCTCCATCTTAATTAGGACTATTGAGCTAACGAATATAAACGGCCATGTCGATTATAATGTTGCAAAGGATACAGAAGCAGCCTGTCAATGTAATCCAGTCACGCAGTTGATGCTTGGATTAACGTATGTAAATAACCAAGGAAGTTAAACAGAGAAATGTTCAGATACTCAGGTTGTTTACCATAGCTGCTGGAAATAGGGATTCACATGCACAAAACATAGTTGGTTGCTGGGATGATATCGGAGAAAGTTGAGCAAACCCATCAATTTACTTTTTAATGGTACCTTATGAGTGTGGATCACGGCAATCACTGCTATGTTCAATCTGGTATTGATGTACATGCTTGGAGCTGGCGTTGAGTGGGACGACAACAAAGCTCTCCCATGATGAAGACATGTAGTGATTCAAATCTATCAGCGTCTTTCCATACTGCATGGTAGTTGTTCACATACTATCAAACTCCAACAAGCGACTTTGATGCCATTTCATTGTGTCATGAACGTATGGTCAATGGATATTCAGCGATTGAACACAGCCTTAGTTGAATGTATGAGAAGGGCCGTGGCGTATAGAGAGATACAGATCAAGTGATGAGGTTTTACGAGGAGAGTACAGAACATGGTTATGAAAATTCAAGGCGACGCTTGGAGTTTCTCAAACGTATCCACGATCTCAATGTTAGTGAGTGTGCACGCTGATGTGCGCCGTATAAAGTTTAGATGTAGATAACTTCATGCTCTGCGGAAAGACCTCCAAAAGGTCATATTTTGCATGTAAGCATTACGACAAACAAAAAATTTCCAAGCCGATGCACCATTGTCCCATGTAGATACGCGAAATATCATTGATGATGATAATACCTATGGAGTTTTCTTTTTTTTCAGATAGGCTGTGCAACCGTGACTATTGAGTGGGAGGGGTCGTGGGATATGTTGGTGGATTGAAATGCATGACATTGACACTTTTTATTATTGCAAAGATAGGTGTGACACGTATCACGGTTTTTTTCGAGAGGATGTGTAGAGAAGGCCTGTAACTCGATTAGTGATTGAAATCTGACAGGCTATTGGAGGTAAAAACGAAGGGACTGGCCTGATCAGCTGAGCTTAAGTAAGCGCTGTTACACGGCATCACGTGCCGCTCTTAAGCCTGATTCTCAGAGTAGCTAAGCGACGTTGTTGGGGTCGAGAATGTGTATGGATATGAGTAGAGACCTTTGTGAGTGTAGTAATAGGGAAGATAGGCAATAAGTTGACAGCTTGCATAAGATACGCAGATATATCTGCTCAATGCTGTGAGAAAATCTTGACTGTCCATCTCAGAGAACTGCAGGTGGATGAATCCAGTCTGCTAAGCACCAGTGTTGCTTGATGATCTTTCCACTCTCTTACAGTGTATTATTGATTATAGGCTATTTTTGCTTTATCATTTACTATACGTCGGTTACCCGGGTTGACCAGAGTAACTATGGTTGGTCGCATAAATCCAAACGACCGACCTAACCAATGTCAGGTATAGGATCACTACACCCAACAAACATATGCTGCATATGAGGCGATGCTGGCAGAGATGCTGAATGTGCAGCATTTGTTTGTTGAGCAGCAAGATTGAACCTTTTGGGAACGCCGCGCTGTATTGTTGTGAAATTTTACATTACTTTTTTCCGTAGGATTTATGCATGGGTGAAAAGAGGACGATTTGTTTCCGAGGGGCTAGACTTTCGACCCAAAAAAATACCCACGCTTCTGCATGACTGTCTGATACATGTCCCTGCAGCAAGAGCATGGTTCGCTTTATCGAGATGTCAAAAACGATATAAAAGCCGTATTATCCTCTTTCATTGTTTATGTGTCTCCGTATCTGATTTCTTTCCCTTCCAGCCCATCTCCCAGATCCACCATAAACGTAATTGTTGTCCGCACCATTTTTCCGAAAACAAATAAAGTAGGTAAATTCAATGCTTCACGACACTCTTAACGTATCTCCATTTTGCAACATGGACCACAATCAAGACCGCTGTTGATACTCTAGAGAACATTAACCATTTAGAAACTCAAGAGATTAATTATTCGTCCAGTGTATTGTGGTGCTCGTCGAAGACTAACTTTTTTATTACTGTAACCTCCGTCAAATACAGCCAAAAAGGATTAGAAGTCATATCATATTCGCCTTTAAAATGTCAACCATCGAAGATCTCGTCGAGGCCATCAGAGGCAAAAATCTGGAGCGCCGGCTCGAATGTGAGAAGCCGAAAAAATACGAACTAGTTTTCCTCGGTGACGCACCTCAAGGCATGAGTTTCCGGTTCCTTGGTAACGGAGCAAATAAGACTGTCTACGAAGTCTTACTCAATTCAAAATCTACAGGGTATGTTTTGTGTGTACAAAACAGCATGCGCAAGGACGAAATGGACGACATTGTGAAAGAGACCGATATTCTCTATCGCCTTAGCCAAGAAGGAGTGCGGGTGCCACGGCCATTCCAGAGTCCAGAGAAAAATTTCATGACGCATGTGCACCTCAGCAACGATGAGGATGGGGATGAGGTCGATGGGAGCGTATTCTTCATGGAGTATCTCGACATTGGCAAACTTGGCGACCCTGGCAGACGGTACTACGAGATGCAAAAGCTCGAGGCCCCTGCAAACTTTATGAAGCAGATCTTGGATAATGTGCAGAGTGCCAAGTCGCGTCGGGGGTTCACTCTCGAACAGGTCGAGAAGATCAGGGGCGCGTATGAAAAAGATCCATGGGCAGATTTCCAAGTGTTGTATGATACCATAGATGGAGGGCTGATGGTGTTTGATCCATCGCCCGAGATTCACGGTATTGACAAGAAGAAAGTATTTGGGATCCTTGACCAGTGGAAAGCAGATCTTGAAAGTGCTTCTGAGATCTAGATCTTCTCAAAGTATAGCTAGCGTCCTCCGTTCCGAGGCTGAACAATATGTTTGTGTCACCATTATGACTTTTCCATCACAATATGTCTCTGTGGGATCCTTTTATCCCAACTCGAGTGTATGTGCGAATCATGCGATGAACTCCATAGATCTCGCTAGGGTAGACAATACACCAACACGACAATAAATGTGCTGTGGTTTTATTCATTAAATCACTGTATGCATGATTTCGCGTTGACATTGCTCATCTAACATCGTTTGTTGTTGCACTTTCCCTTTGATACAACATTGGAAGTGCTGAATGTACACCATTTCCTATGGATTTTTCTTTAACGCAGCACTGCAGCTCAAAACGTATATCAGAGAACAAATTAATTTTTGTTATATCCAAATACATACATGTATTTGCTGCCAATAGTGCCCTGAGACTATTGCCTCCAACCAAGGTAGTTGTACTTTGTGTTATGCGGCGATTCTATGCCTCGTTTATCATCCTTTCTTTCTTCCCCCGTTAGCTGTGATCTGACCTTCAATGCCCTCAGCACTAGTTTGTGCTCCTGAGTGGTTCGGCGATCAGAACAGCTGCGAAAATAGGTGAAATTGTGTGGGGATACTGCTAAATCTCTTCATGATATTCCATACATCTTTTTTCTCTTTGCCTTTCCCATCTAGTTCTCCTTGCAAAGTGTTAGCTTCCTCTCTCTTTTCTTGTGTTGTCCCATTGATTATTCTCACTTGAACACCACTGTTAAATCTATGGCTTCAGCTAACAAATTTACCGCCTGTGCACGAAGGTACAGTTCCCTATTTCCACACAAATTATGAACCCAAAGGAAAAATTAAGCATCCTTGATAACACTTGTAGTCTTATCCATACTTTCATCTTCCAAAATTCCTCTTTGCTTTGTTCAAAAAGAATTGCTCAAGTCATATTGTGAAAAATCTGAGAAATGAAGAGAGATGTATTCTTTAATGTTTGAAATGACTATATTACAAAGTGTGCGAGGGGGTTATGAATGATTGATTTTTTTTGTAGGCAGATCCTGCAATGGCTTGAAAATGAATGATGATAGTGATGAGAGAGAGAGAGAGAAAGAGAGACTAATCCTGTACAACAAATTAAAACGTGTCGCTTAACCGATAAGCTTGGCTCGTGCACGAGCTTCCGCCAACAGTTCCTTCTGCTCCTCCGTTGGGTGAATATTATCGTCCCGTCCAGCTTTGACGGCATAGTGTCTCAATAAGGCATCTCGACGAACAAACGGCCGATGGCAGAACTCGCAGGGCCACACCCGTTCCTGATGTTTTGACAGCTGATGTCTCTTGTAATCGTGAATGCGTCCAAAACGTTCACCTGGGCACAGCGAGCAACGGTATGAGATTTCCTCTGTGGCAGGGTTGTAAACACTGATCGACCCATCCTTGTTGCGTACCATCTTCAATCCGGGCTCATCCACCAATGCTGTTGCGGGGACGGTGCGGAATCGCCGCCGTGGGGTCACATGTGCTTGTGAGCAGTTGTTTTCGGAAATGGACGAGGACTGGGCTGTAGTATCCATTGGGGTCGCGCTAGTCTTGCGTGAGCGGTTGCGAGAGCGCGATTTGACGGGTCCGACACTTGAGCATGCTGATGAAGACGAGCATGTGGATGAGATTGAGGCACGGCGAGGAGACGAAGGGATTGTTGTAGGATAGGGCTCAAATTTGCTCGAGTTTCCCAAGATGGGCGACGCAATCGATGGTGAGGGTGAAGGCGAACGTGTCCAATCCAGGCCGGGTGTTTCGGGGCTGCTCTCAATAGTCTCGGAGGGTGAAGGGTACGAGGCGTGCTGTCGGCTCTGGAGAAGAATTGTGTCGATGGCATCTTCGGCAAAAGGATAGTTTTGCAAAAAGACAAATTCTTGGAATCGCTGCTGTTCCTCCTCAAAGTCAGAGCACACCATCGAGACGGGGCTGGAGATGTCCTGGTTCAGAATATCTTCAATCTTCAAGTTGAACAAATCGGCCATTTCGTCAGATGGCTCACTCTTAATCGTAGCGAGAGGGCTTGCCATGGCTGAAGAAGTATACATGGGGTCTTGCATATCACCGAGAGGTGGGGAGGTGAGGAGAGCAATGAGCTGTGCTTCACAATCAGAAGGAATCATATCCGTAGGAATGTTGTTGCAGCGATCCATCTCGTAGAGGGTGGTGTACTCGCGCGAAAACTCTTCTGTCGCGCTCTTCTCCTTGCGGATGACAGGTGCCACCAACATGGTAGTTGATGGGGTGAAGGTGGAGGGGGTTGTTGGGAACATTATGAATTTTGTGAACGTAGGCAGCAAGGGAAAGAGAGAGAGAGCAGAGATAAAGGAAGGAGAGGTGAAAAGCTTATAAATTCTGAAAGAGTAGATGTGAACTTTGATAGAGAGAGCGAAAGAGAGAGAGAGAGGTGGCTGTGCACTTAATTTTGTGTGCAATGGTGAAGAACTTTGAGGGGGGAAAAACTCTCTCTTTTTATACTCGAGATTGTTGACATGCCCCTGAGTTGACATTGTGGCACATTTCCATAAAAAGAAATGGTCAAATTGGATGGCTGAGTCAATTAGAGTTTGCGCTACTGCCATTATGGTTGTAGGCTGAGCCAACTTGGCTGTCTCACCCAAAAAAATTTACAAAACTTAGCTCGTTTGGCATAAGAGCCCTCCTTGTGGCTTGGTTTTTCTAAGGAACGTCCCCCTCGGTTGCCTTCTCCCTCAATGCCCATTATTGGTAAGCCAAATGAGCAGCGGGTTGAATGCAGGAACTAAGATTCATGCCGCTTTCAAAAAACGCTAAACTCACCCACCCATATGACACACCAGTGTAGGGGAAGTTTGAGCAATAAAGCCTTTTCCTTTTTGTAAAACAATAATGCCCAAAGAGAATGTTGGTTCAGCTCAGCGTGTCTAATCAACCCTCGCTAGCCAGCGCTACTGAAACAATCAGCATTTGACTACTTGCTTTCATCTGCCTTCCTTTCAAAGATTCTCACATGTATGACCACAGAGCTGCGTTATTCATGTCTTTAGTGATGTAACAGGTGTAAAGGTGCTATGGAAAATAAAAAGAAAACTATACAATTCAAACATATTTACTGGGTGCCAGCACTTGTTGTTTCCTCTGCTGATGGAGACTCCTCTGTTGGGTTGGATGTTTCTTCTGTTGCTGCGGGAGTTTCTTCCGTGGAAGCAGGGGCAGCTGTTTCTGAAGCGCCAGTCACTTCTGCTGATACTGCATCTTCAGTTGATGGTGCAGCTGTGGTAGCGTCCTCCGTAGCATCGGCGCTTGGAGCCGCGTTGACGCCATCAGCTGGTTGAGCAGCGTCAGCATCGGTGCTAGCTGAATCAGTGACAGCTGCAGGGGCTGTGGCACTATCAGTAGCAGCGGCAGTGCCATCGGCACCGACATCAGCAACAGTACTGTCAGTACCTACGGCAGCAACGGCAGCAGCCTGAGGCTGATAGCCATAGTACTGGGCGTAGTATTGTTGGTAGGCCTCAGCAGAGTAGCCATGTTGGGCGTAGTAGGCAGCATAGCTGGCTGCTGCAGCGGCAGCGGCAGCCGCGGCTGCAGCATTGGGGTCCGTGGCAGTGGCAGTGGTAGTGGCAGCGACAGCAGGTGTTGCAGCAGCTCCTCCATCAGATGAAGCTGACTCCTTGGACTCACCCTTATCATCTGTACTAGCTGGTGCAGTTTCAGTTGAAGAAGAATCTTCAGTCGCTGCTGCCGACTTTGTCGATGCCTCACCATCGGTGGTAGTTGCAGCAGGGGTAGCAGTGGCGACGGGGGCTGCGGCGGGTTGAGCATAGTAGTTGGCATAGGCGTAGGCATACGCACTCAGAGGATTGGTGGTACCAGCAGCGGTGGCAGCAGCAGGAGCACCTGACACTGGCGTTGCTGAAGTTTCTGTGTTGGCGTCAGCCGTACTGCTGGTGGTATCGGAGGGCTTGGCCGAGGCATCAGAAGCGCCTGCAGCAGCCGAAGTTGCTGGTGTTGCTGACGAAGCATCTCCACTTGCAGCCTCAGTCGAGGTAGTTGCCGTTTCTCCAGAGGTAGCGTTAGCAGCTACTGGTGCATACGAATAGGCTATCGAAGATCATTGCAAGGAAATTTGGCATGTGAGTTCAAGTCGATACCATGTAAAACATTAAAGCCTTCAGATCAACACAGGTTGTAACTCACCATTGCCGTATTGGTATGCATAGTACTGGGCATACGCTGCTTGCTGCTCAGGTGTGTAACCAGCAGCTGCAGGAGCAGCACCAGTGGCAGCAGCAGCAGCATACCCAGCATATGTAGGGTCATATCCACCTGCCTGCGCGCCATATTGGTATCCACCATATCCTCCATAGCCACTAAAATATCATAAAGAAACAAACAGATATAATGCCATGCAACAAAGTCAGTTTTCAACCTCACTGGACCGAAGCATAAAGCAAGCACACAGCATTCATCAAGGATGAAGTATATTACCTTTGATCGCGTCCTTGACCATAGCGATCGCTCTCGCGCTAAAAAAAGCCAGTTATTCAATGTGATGTAAGCATAGTGCATTCATTTAGTACACAAGGCACGGTAAATATGGCCGACAATAGCGACGATGACAGGGCAGCAAGCATGACAGTCGACATGTATTCCATTGCGATGATATAAAACAGCAGCATGCAAAACAATCGCATCACAGGCAACATTATTGACATGTCGGTATATCAAAAATTGCGAGTTGAAATGAGCGTTTTGTTCGTTTTGTTATTGGCGAAAAAATGTAGCAATCCATCCGCGCGAAGGTGGAGTAGGAAACATGGAAATTAACGGAAATTTTGTTTAACAGATAACCATTGTTTTTCATGGAACACTCAGCTCTGACATACTGGCGGATGTCATGCTGTAGCAAAAAATAAAAAAAAGGGGGAAAGGAGGATGGTGTGCAAGAGTCAAACACACATTTTGTGAAAGAAAACCCAAAACTGTCGAATAGCAAGACTACTCTATTGCGACACGAAACATGGTGGTGTCGCAGAGCGTTCGTTTTCCTGTCATCAACTTCTGTAAACATGTTACAGTGCATGTCGATCCTTGATATCGATTGTATTGTCGTTCGTCGTCGCGAAAATGTGAAAAAGGGGTTGCATGCATGCAGCTGACCGTGTCATAAGGGCTATAAGGAAGGAGTTGTAGGGGAGAGGAGAGAATAACCAGCGCATGTACAAATACAGCGAAACATAATCTCACAACGCATACAAGCAACAAGGACAGCACAGCGATTTGCACTGATACTTATCCACATGCTGGTTGGAGCATCATCATTCCTTCTTAGCGATGTACCTGCTCCATGCCAAGGAGATGCTTCACGACTCCGTAGATAGATGTATGAAGCGACAAGACATATACAAGCCATTCGTTTGTCCACTACAGTGATATCAAGCATTGCCGTCCAAGTACAGCTCCAAATTCACGAGAAAGAGAGGGAGTGAGTGGTGGAGGAAGAGTTGACTTACCGCTCCGGCAACCTTCTCCATAATCAATTGGCGTGCATACTCAACGGCCTCGGGTGGTCCGTAAAGGTTGATAGTGCGTTCTTCAGGAGGGTATGCGCCGGGTTCAATCTGCTGAACTTGAATCTTTGCGCGAGTCATGATCTGAAGTTGCTTGACAGTCTCACCACCACGTCCAATGACCAGTCCAATAGCCTCCTGTGGGACTTGCATCGTCGCAGTGGGGGTGCTCTGATATCCACTGCCTCCTCCATACGTGCCACGAGGGGCCATGTCATTCACAATCTCCTCAATGAACTGCTTTGCCCTCTCGATTGCACTCTCATCGCCAGTCAATGTAATGGTGCGCATGTTCGTGCCATGCTCCTGTGCCAAAGGAGGTGCAACAGCAATGCGTGCTCCACTGCGATCCTGGAGATCACGAATCGTCTCTCCACCACGGCCGATGACCAATCCAACCTTAGATCCTGGAATCTGCATAGAAGACTGATTGGTAGCGCGGCCATATGCATTCATGCCGTAGCCACCCATTCCATATCCGCCGCCAGGTGGTCCGCGCTCGGTGTTCATCGAACTGGCAATGATATCCTGAATCTGGCGCTTGGCATCGGCAATGCCGGCAGGTGTTCCAAGAATGTTGACAAAGCGCTCTCTATCGTTGGGTCCACCATCTAAATAATCATAGATATGAATGTGCAAATGATCGGTTTAACAAACTGTTCAAAAGGCCCATATAAGTATACGTGCGAAACATCGGATCGTCACCCTCTACTGCCTCTTACCCTGAGTAAACTGAATACGGCATCCCGTTTCACGCTCAATTCTCTTGAGATTTTCGCCACCACGGCCAATAATCAGTCCCACAAGATGGCCGGGAACACCCATATCTTCCTGTACAGAGTGCTCGTTGCGCATCGGAGGGGCATAGTGGGAAACTTGAGATCCATAATGAGAAGTATAATCTAAGTGGCAATACGTGTTTAGGTTAGCATAACGTGGAGCTGGGAAAGGTAATAGTTCTAGAACGAAGATATATTGAAGCGGATAAAATACCTTCATAAGCTGGCCGCTTTGCATAAGGGTCTCCGCCTTGTTGATAAGGGTCCTCCTCGTAGGGACGTTTGCCGTATGTTGGTGCTGCAGCGGCAGCAGGTGCAGGGGCAGGTGCAGAGGGCATGCTGGTAATCGAGGGCGAGGCTGATGCAGGTGCGGGGGGTGCAGCGGCAGCAGCAGCGGCTGCCGAGTTGCCGATCTTGGCAGCAATGGCCTTAACCTTGGCAAGGGTGTCCGTAAAATCAACAGCCTTGGCTGCAGATGTTGATGGATTGTCTGAAGGCATGCTGGGGAATAGAATGAGGCAGAAAGAGAGTAGACAAGAGGTCTCCGAAAAAAAACTTCACGCACATTCAATGCCAACCCTTTTTGTTAAAAAATTTAAAACGTCACCGAAAATATAAGACTGCATGGTTAACGGAGCATCGGACTATACGATTGTGACAGGAATAGAGCCAACACGCGGCATCTCCGTATCCTAATCGTATTTCTGTGTAATATATGCATAGGCATTTGTCACACAACAGACTCCACAAATCTAGGATGACCATCGAATGTATTTGGGATTTTGGGGGCAGTAATGATGGGAGTATGGTGTCAGAGGGTTAGAGTTGACGGGCGAAAATGAAAGGGAGGAAGGTAGAAAGATATCAGGAGAGACAAGGCTGTCCGTGTTATACCTAGAGTGTATGGAGTACAAGGGCAAAGCGAAGTATCTAATCAAGTGCCTTTTTCATTCCGCAAGTGTGGTTGCGTGGCCCTGTATTTCCCGGCCAGGCCAGGCTTATAATTGGAAGAGGGCCAAAATATTCGCCATCAGATCCTAGTTTCTATCTAACGCATGGTATGACCTTTGCCTTGGAAAGGGGTCGTGTCAGGCTTAAACGGGGCTGAGGGCGTTGAAGGGCGAGCAGCACTCGATGACGCACTTGCTACAGACGAGACGGATGGAGCGGGCGAATTTGCTCCGCTACCACGGTTGATAGTCCTCCTGGGAGGGCGCAATGTCTGACCTGTACCCTCAAACACATGCTCCTTCTGCTTCTGGGCCTCACGCTCTATGTCTTCTGCCGTCTTTGGAGGGATGTACTTATAACCAAAGTAAAGCGTGCCTAGGGGCAAATTGAGTGCAGGTGGTGCCTCTGATCCATCTTGGTCCAAAATATCGACTGGCTTAGAGGATTGCGTACTAGTTGAAACGCTTGTTGTGCTTGAAGCAGACGACGCAACTTTTGACGATTTGCTACCATGAGGATGAGGCCACCAAAAACAATAAAGGAAGGGGGAACAGTCGCATAAGTAAGTCTCCTTTGGTCATCTCAGAGTACTGAAAGTGCCAACATAGAGTTCGTTCGTAGCAAATTGTACCTCTTGGTTGCCCGGGCTCCTCCCAATCGTTGACCCTGGCCTTCGAATGGTGATTGCTTTGTGCTATCTGGTGTTGAAATACGCTCTTCTACTTCTCGACGTATCTTGCTCTCCTACATGGCCAACAACATGGTTGTGAAACGACATATGGCATTACTTCTCTAGCAAATGTTGATTCATCCATAATGAACATCCATGTTTGTCCTGAAAATAAAAAACTTACGAGGATGGGAAGACCCTTGGGCGTTGGAATAGGCTCTTGATAACCTACAGGAGGGGCAAAGTCAACTTCGAGATCCGTCTCTACAATAGAGACGCCCGCCAAGTCGGGCTTAATCTCTAACACCTCGATGGCATAGACTTTGTCATTGTACAGAATCTCAATTTTGTCACCCTTGGTAAGCGTCGAAAAGTTCCTCAGTGCGTTCTCAAGTCTAGTTAATGTCCAGTTGTGGCAAGGGTGTTGCATAGTGTTAGTTCCGACACAAAAGTGAAAAAAACTGCCTTTTCCAAACGCCACAAATCCAATCAGCCGACTCTTACACAGCCTTCGGGTCACTGATATCCAAGAAATCGACGCTCTGCGGTTGAATCTTGACAAAGCTACCAAGGCGAAGAGAGGTACTTTTGACAGTGACCAGATCTCCTTCATCGAGACCAATAGTTTTCATCATCTAAAAATGGTTCAGGGTATTGTATTAGCACATGAATGAGCGGGATATGGTGATATGTCTTAATGCTGAATGTGTCAAGCGAATGAATGCCACTAACCCAGTGAGGCAGATACACGCGTCCTTCTTCTGCAATAAATTCAAGCACACCGGCATGAGTCGACTGTGATCCACGAGAAAGTTCAAACAGCATGGGGTACTGGATATGGAGAGAGGCTACATCATAGTGCGAGAAGAAAGGATGAAAGACGTTAGGTCCAGGCATCTCAGAAGTGACAAGGAGGCCAAATAAATCAAACCGATGCCCATACCAAGCTTTGCGAGAGCGGACTGAGGCAGAATAACTATAGAATGAGATGGCACAAGAGGGAAATAGGCGAGCGTCAGTCGACTGCGGTTGGCGACGAGAAAACATACATACGTAATATGTTGAACTGAGGTTCTGTGAGTCGCGATATACGATTCCTTCTACGTACTCTTGCCGCCATAGTTTACGTTCTGTCGCTCGTTTCCTTGCATCATGGCGACAGAGTAGCAGCGGTATTGTTCGTGGAAGGTTCCTCCACGTCCACCACTGTGGAACCCCCCAAAAGGATAGCCGTCGTAACCGGACTGGAGGAAGTGCAATGGAACGCAAGTAGATCAAATGTCAGTATGATGCCATGTCTATATAGTAATGCAAACTTGAAGGGTTCCCTGGAAAGCGTACCATGAGTGAAGAAGGAAGAGAGGGAGTGAGGGAGTGACTGAAGAATGAAGAACATGCAAAGCTGAAGGTACCTTCTTATGAAGGCATGCAGTGCGTCAGCAAGAAGTCAGGGACTGCTCTTTTCTTTTACTTTTTCAGGATGAGCGAACACAGAATGAGGATTCATTCCGCATTCAGGGGAATCTCGACCTCAAGGAAACCTGAACACATTTGCAGCAACACATGGCAGGGAATCAGGATGCAGGTGTGCTCTACAGGAATGGTTATGATTGCATGGCGACTGTTAATTAGAGGAACGGAACACTCACGCCAATAGACTCTTTATGGACTCAACAGTGAGCAGGGTGGCATCCAAGACGGCGCAGCTGAGCCTCAGGAACCCTAGCGTGTTCCCATACGAAGATGTGACCGATCTTCTCGAAGAGGCTACCAAAGGTAATACATCACGAAAATCATATACATGTCAAAACACACTCCCTGATACGGCGCTTCCCACTAATGCATCATAAATATGTGATCTGATCATTTCTACAAGATATGCATATCGGACAAATGGTCCACATTGAACCCTTCAGCCTTTACGACGCAATGTGTGCCATTGTGGTATGTTAACATATATCATACATCTATCTGTTGTATTCTGTATATTTGCAAAAAAATCTAAAGTCGTCGAATGTTTTTTATTTTTTAATAGATTATGGATCCCAAGATGGACACAGGCATGATACTGGACGATGCGACAAAACCTGCGCCCTTTGATATCAATGCCGTTCCAGCTCCAGCGGAGGTCATCTGGATTGTGGACAACATTCTCATTGGCATGGTACGGACAATACTTCCCCTTATGACTAAATCCTATAATGTCACTGGTATTGCTGTATATTCCTCTTTCCCTGAAACTAAAACTTATCAATATTCGAATAATTCAACTCACAATAGACCACATGGCTATCAGGACATGCTCTAGCCCAGACACTCTTTACAAGCTGCCATGTCCTCAAGCTCTTCGACATGGAGGATGACTGGAAGGATCCACAAGAGGTCGCTGACCCAACGCCACGCCCGTTTCTTACCATGATCCTCAAGTCATGTACTTTTGCCATTGTCAAAAGTTGCCATTTGGTCTGGAAGGAAATGCGCAAGGGGCAAGTATATGAAGAAGAAGACTTTTTCACCAATAAGTTTGGAATTTCGCTTTACGAATCGTATCACACCAGCCACGCTTTTATCATGTTGGAGACAGCAGAGGCATGGCTTGTCGAGCGTGGTTCAGACTGGATCATTGGCCACTATGGGGCTGACGAAGGTGTAAAGATAATCGAGGCACTTCGAGTCAGAATTTTGTTCTGTCGGGTATGATCACTCTATTCATCTCATCTCGGTTAATTGGATTGTAGCCGCAGTAGGGGCTTCACCTCTTGTCTAACTTGATTGAAATACTTGTATCGCCTTTGCCTTACAGACCTTCCTCGCCTCTCTACTACAGATTGAGGCTCCAAAGTGTTCACGTTTTGTTGAGGCTGTCGACTCTCTGACAGAAGTCATGCAGTGCCTTGAGCGCATCGAGAGCTCTCATGCCCTTGGTGTTGCTCGACCAGAAGCTTTTGATTATACGATTCACCGTAAGCTTGTTACCAACGCGCCACCTCGGACAATTGCTCTTTACACTTTTGAAGAGGTAAGGTGAACCTCCTTCTCTCTCGCAGCGTATGCGTTCAATCAAGTTTTGTCCATCATTGAATATACCTAACCCTGTCGACGCTTTCTGTCATGTATAGACGATCACTCACTTGCGTCACCACTGCGAGGATCTGAAAGCTATTGGCCGTGCAATTCGGTTCCCAACTTCGACTTCCTTAGTGGTAAGTTATTTTTGTAGTTTGTACCACCCATATTCTTGACATGTAGATTGAATATACGATTCATCAAAGCTTATTGTTTCTCACCGTTGTTTACATCTTGGATCTCTTGTATGTCTTTAGAATTTCTTCTTCTCCTTTGGAGCTAGGAAACCTTTGCCATCAGCATATCCAAGGTCTGTATTACAGACTGTTTTGTACGATAACAAGATGATCATGGGAACAGTACCACTGCTGAATGTACTTCGCAACCACATTCAAGAGATTGTGGCACCTCCTTCATGGATTTTTGAAAAATTTGACAAGCAGCAACAACAGGCAGTAGCTGCTGCAGCCGCAGCTGCATCAAACGCACAAAGTAGCCGTGGCTTAGAAGAGTCCCTGGATATGGATTTGGCTTTTGAGAACCAGCCCTCCAGAGTACTGAAGCGATCCTCATTAGCCCCAATCCCAGAATCGGCTGGTGAACAAACCACAACCGCGGCCGAATCAGAGTTGGATCAAATCATCGGTGTGGTTCAGTCACGAGTGATTCAATTTTTGGACCGATCCCTCAAGCCCTTCACGGATACCCTGCAACTGATGGGCCACAACACAGCTCGGCAGCGACGCAGTCTCCGAAAGGTGATCCTGCAGTGGGAAGAACTTCAAGAAGCTGCGGAGCAAATAGATTCCGACATTCATCAGGTGCTTGAGTACATGTTGTTGGCTGAAGACGAGAACGAGGGCGAGGAATCAACAGCCGAGTTGACTATGCCACCCTTCTACTTTGTCTCATGGGTCTACGACTTCAAGATGCGGATTATGGAGTTGATGTTACTGCTGGGATTCGAGCTCGAGCTTTACTCTGATTTTGAGTATCCTATGATCTATGGGTAAGTTTTAGTGCGCCCTTTTTTGGCTCTACTTGTCTCGGAGTTGTGTTTTACAATAACGCTGATTTATGGTTCAATGTTTTCTTTTTATCAATGTAATAGCTTTTGTGAACATATCCTGGCGTCGCATGCTCAGCACGCACAGCGGATCATGTCTGTCCAGGAGAAGGATATGGAAGCGCGTGAAAAGGCAGCCAAAGCATCGGCGGCGGATAAGAAGAAGAAGAAAAACAAGAACAAGAAGAAGAAAAAGAAGGCTAGCAGCTCTGCAGCCGCCACGGCTGCTGACGACAGTGTTTCATCTCCAAAAGCAACACCACCACCAGCAGCATCACCGCCCGCAGCAACATCTCCGGCCCAAGTTTCTCCATCCACAGCAGCTACATCCTCGACCCCTATTAAGAAACCAGAGATCATGGAGGCAATTGTTCCTCATCAAGGCATGGTGTACATGCACCTTCAGCTGACTCGCAGCACGTTCTTGACTCTTGCTGCCCTCACAAAGGCTGGCCATTTGACTCAAGCACCAGCGCACCTTGCGATCCATGGACTGAATACTATCGAGCGTCTGTTTATGCACCGCTTTAAGGCTTTCCAGTACTTGGGCTCGCCAGAACCTTGGTCAATAGAACATTATCGGAATCGGTTGGCGTGCGACGGTCTTGATGTAATGGAGAACCCTTCAATGTCCCCCCCCCACTTCATTACGACTTTGTGTTAATGATGGATGAAACATGTAAATTCTAACTTCGCACCACTCCTTTTTTGGTTGTGAATAATAGGCTTTTGATATTCTTCGATACGCAGCAGATGCAAATGCCAAGGCCAAGGCCACCATTGAGCAGCTACAGCAACTGTCACCTCGAGAGGCACGCGTTGAACTTTGCGAGGAGTCATATCAGCAGGTACTTTTTTTAAAAAAAATCCTGGATGATTCCCGTTAATCGTATTATATACATAATTGCACTTGTTTGTGAATTGGACGTAACTGACAGCTGACATGATTTGCAAAAAAATTTTATAATCGCTTTAGGAGCTGAAGAGCCTCATGCGCGTCTGCATCGGTAGCAAGTTGGCAATAGAGTCTTGTATGAAGGATCCACGGATCAAGGAACAATACCGTGCCAGTTTGATGGGGGCTCGGAAGGGCCCTCAGAAATCCGCCCCTGCCACGCCCCTACCACCAACGCGAAAGGTTACTTTCGAATGGAAGTATCACCCTCAGTGGCCTGTGATACAATTGGCCTAGACTGACATAGATCCATCCATAGTAACTGTATGTTCAGGGATGAGAGACAGTCTACTCTCTTTGGAATAATAATAATATCACGGAATATAACCGACGTTTAGGATCAGTACGACAGTATCGTATCCCCCTTTCTCTCTCACATGGTATGATTCTCATAATGTGGAGAGCAAGCATTAACAAAAAAGGAGATGTGATAGAGGGGGAGAGGGATTACAGAAACAAGAATCTCATCCTTACTGTAATATTTGCTAATATTGTTGACAGTAAAATACTCTCTCTCTCTCTTCCATAGAACGTGGATTTTTTTGAGATTCCAAATTCTGAAAAAAATTCAAACGAACTTGCTTGTGGCAGTAAGATTTTCTGTATCGCGACAGAGCGAATTTCGACGTGGTGAAGACAAAATTGTTATAGCAGTGGAGGATGAATGTGGAAAGCGATATACTACATTTTTTACTACAGAGGGCAAGAAAATGAAGAATAAGGTACAAGTGCCCTATTAGCGGGTTTTCTAAGGGGGGGGGAAAGCAGGCAATTTGAGAATCTAGCAGATCATTTTTGCTCGTGCCCGAGCAGCCATCAGCTTCTCGACCTCGTGAGCAGCTGGATGCAAACCATCGTCTCTCGCTGCCTTGACTGTGTAGTGTCGTAATAAGGCATCACGTCGCACAAAAGGCCGATGGCAAAAGTCACATGGCCATGTCATCTCTTGATGTTTCGACGTCTGATGGCGCTTGAGGTCGTGGATCCGTCCAAAAGATTCGCCAGGGCACAACTCACAGCGGAAGGTGACAGAATCTGTCTGTGGATTGTACACCATAATTGAACCATCCTTATTTTTAATGACCTTGCTACCATCAGGTGCCACTACAGTACCTGGCCCACCATTGA
Organism: Actinomortierella wolfii; assembly: GCA_016098105.1. NCBI lineage: Eukaryota > Fungi > Mortierellomycota > Mortierellomycetes > Mortierellales > Mortierellaceae > Actinomortierella > Actinomortierella wolfii. Next base: position 17,547 of record JAAAIY010000408.1, read on the forward strand.
GCAGATCTGTTGAGGGCAGAGACAAGATTCCGCCAGGAGGCGATGCTCGAACTCTCCGCCTCGGCTTCATTGGAGGAATTGGAGGTGCATTTGTGATAGAGGATGGTAGTGAGCCAAAAAATGTTGATGGTGATCGTGCGGGGGAAGGAGTTGAACCAGACGATGAGTAAGTTGATCCAGTCGAAGATGAACGATACAGATGCCCGTTGTAGCCTCTCTCGGCTCTTTGATTATGGCTCTCGTGGTGATACAAGGTGCTGTTGTTGCTGTGTGGAGAATTGCTCATCGTTTGGGGTCGAGGAACCAACAAAGAATGGTGTGGCGGCTGTGGCGGTGGAGGCAGTGCCGATCCAAATTCATGGTCGAGCTCTCTTTCATTTTCTTGATCATATTTAGTTAACACCGAAGACGGATGTCCACAAAGTCGCCTTTGTATGATGGGAGATCCTGGTGCGGACGATGGTGCGGACGAACATGAACCATCAACATCGGAAGAGGAGGATTCGGAGTCGTCGCCATCATCAGAATGGATCGGTGAAGGTGGATGGCACTCGTACAGACGCTTCTGTGCATCACTCATTCTATCAAAATAGGGTGGCAAAATCACCTTCCGTCGGCGGGCCTGACTAGCTTTGAGATATGACTTGATGGGGCCCACAAACGACGATGTGGAAGAACAGGACGACGTAGTTGTTGTAGAAGATGCTGAGGATCGGCGGTATTGTAAGGACCGTGGAAGATCGGCTGGTAATGAACAGAGGGTTGAAGCAGAAGGAAGACTGGACGGTGCTGATGACCCACCATTTACATTCACGCCTTTCGGTGCAATGGGGGGCAAACGCGGGTATGGTCCGAATCCCCTCGATGGTGGGGAGTTTGATCCACACATGGAAGGTGGAGGGTATGAGTACGACCAAGCCCGCTCGCGGAGCCCCAGCCCGATCGGAGCAACATCGTCGACATCGTTTAGCTCTTCGATCCTGTAGGCGCAGTCTGTCATTGTGTTTGTGATTTTATTGCTATTAGGGGTGGGGACTGGGTATGATAGAGGCCGATTGAGTCGCTGATCGGAATTGTCACTATTGTGCGCATCAACGATCAACTCCTGACTCTTGTTCTGATGGGGATGGTCGCGCCACCAAGGCGTCATATCGCCCGCAGCCTCTAGGTCTGCCTCCAACTCTGGTTCGGGTGACTGGTTCCAAAACGACTCTTGTGTAGGTGACGACTCGAACTCAGAGGATGGTGATGGGAGCGCAGAAGCAAGTGGCGAGACAGAGGAATTAGCTGATGTCAGGGATAGGGAGGAGGACGATGAAATGATGTTGGCAATGGTGGGGTATATAGTGGTGGCTGCCTTGGTGGTTGCAGGGGTGCGCCTGATCTTTTCCTGGGAGAGCGGCGGACTTGCGACCTGCGGCGCACAGAAAGCGTGGTGCTGCTGAGATATCATGCTTTGTTTATGGACACTTCTCTAAAAAGATTGGGAAATGTGGATTTTATCGTAGTGGCAAAAAAAAGTAGAAACAAAAGATGAAAAAAAAACCAAATAGAGAGGAACAAGAGATAGAGGATGGGACTGTGTATATGTGCAAAGAGAGACGAAGGGGGTGATGATAGTAGGCGGTGCCAACGGGTAGAGAGTACCGAGTGGAGGGGGAAAGGAGTAGGGGCGAGCGGGTAAGGGAAGAAGTAAAGAGCAACGAAGAGGACAAGGGCAAGGAGGAAGAAGTCAAGGGGAGGAGGGGGACGAAGGAGGGGTGGGGGGAGTAGGAGAGAACAGACGATGAGGTAGGAGAAGAAAGAACGGACAAGGAAGAGAGAGAAAAAGGGAAGGAGGAGGAATTTAAATATTGCTGTGGGTGGAAGATGAGGGTTGGGTGAGGATGGCTGGCATCGGTGGGAAGTAGAGGCAAGGGGAGAGGGGAATTATCACCTTTGGACAGAGAGGCACATTCTTTGCATTTGTCTTTCTGCTCTGTTATGTCCGATGTCTTCTTTTTTGTCCTTTTTTTGGTTGTCCTTGCCACCCATTATCCTTCACACAACATACACAACAATGCACACACATAATGTCGCTTATGCATATTCTCTCTCGTGCATTTTCAGTCAGATGCTGGCCACGTCTGTGCGGTCATCCTCCCGCTTGATGTGCAATTCAGCATGTCTCATCCTCCCCTGGCACCACCACCACTCACACCCCTTTTGCTTTATGCCTAGCATGCAGTGCAACATCAGCAACCACAGTGATCGTGTCACGGTAGCTATTGGTGGTATAGAGCACTTCAGTGCTGTCTAAAATTGTCATTCAAAAGGGGAACTTTTGTCCTCATGCAATGCTATTAACTCTGGTTGATTATACCAAGTGACTTCAGTCATCCTACCCGCGGACCATGTGGTTATAAGGAGAGGGGTAGTAAGAGGGGCAAAAAAATATTGCGATGATCGTTCACAGAGGGGTTTCCCGCCTTTTTTCTCACCTTGTCTTGTAATCCATCCCTCTTCCGCCCTTTTTCCTTTTCTCGAGTGGAAAGGTGGATGGGTGGATGGGTGGATGGGTGGATGGGTGAAAAGGGCCACGATCAGCTTCAGCGAGATGTGGCACAAAGTTTTGATTCAAATTGCCACTTAATGCTCCGCCACTTGATTGGTAGTACCGCAGCATATCATCCCATTGCCACCAAGCAATCTAACACCCTGGGAGAATTCGTTAACCAGAAACATGGAGAGTGAGTGACGGAGAAAAAAAAAGAGAGAGGGAGTGGTGAGCTATCTGGACGAAGGGGGTATGATACAGAGAGAGGAAAAGTGAGGAGGCGACCAAGCGTTCAGGAACAAGCTCCAGAAAAAAAAACTTTCGCCTAAAAGGAGGGCCGTCAGGAAAAAGGGGGAAGGAGTCAAGAAAAGAAGCATCCTTCAGAGAAAACAGGGGTAGTGTCATTTTCTCTTGTCCCTTTCGCGTGAAGTGAGCAAAAAATAGGCATGCAGTGTACAACGAGTGGGATTGTCATTCCGGCAATTTTTTTTTATTCCTCTACCCCCTCCCCACCGGAAATCAGCACATCAGCTCACCTATTACGTCACCGAAGTGCCATAATGGTCGCG
>JAAAIY010000409.1:0-20645 GCA_016098105.1 Actinomortierella wolfii
TGCGCACCGTTTTTGCTCATATGTCATCCATCAAGAATACGGCTCGACAGATTATGTGGGCGTTAATCTCTGGCGAGGCTCATTTTGAATCTTCAAACTTTTGCTTTCATGTATAGTCAACGCTACGCGTCATTTTCTGCATATAATAGTGTTTCAAATTTCACTCTTATATGCATCCATCAGTAACATCTTCTTGTGTGAAGTAATTTAACCATCCTACGCAGAATCCATAAGACATTGATAACGTACAAAGTAGGAACATGGACCGTATAATTACGGTACGATGGCAGCATGGTTTGCAAAGATAAAAGTTACTCACTCTTTTTCTCATTAATCCTTTTGTCACATTACATATTCAACTACGTGGAAAGTCGGCAGGAAGGAAATCATGGTGATCCACACTTCTGAGCGCCAGTGCGGAACAATACCCAATAATGGCCGTCTCAAATAAACTAGACTAGATACAGGAGGTGGTAGTTGGGATGTATTTGCTGGATGTTGTTATATATTTTCCATAACCTGATACATATCCGCGTAACACTGGTAAAATTCCAGAGGTGAAAATATATTCCATTGTCATAACCTATATGCCTTACCGTCAGATAAAAGATGAATCTAGTATTACAAAAAATGAGTGTAATGGTTAGTGAACGGCGGAGACAAACACAACCGTACAGCTCCATTGATGCTATTAAACCGCGAATGCAGTGGTCCCATTCACCCATTGGTGAAAACAACCGCAGCTGGGCGAAGACTTCTGTTCACCATAGCTATCACCATCCCGAACGATGGTTACAGCATTGATTGCATCACCACCATAGGAAGAAGCGATGGCTTCCATCTATGGAGAGGTCATAGTGAGAAGTAGTCCAGCACCCTGGCAAGGCCTATGGCTTCTCAGGACCCAAGGAGCAACCAACATGCCAACAGCCCAAGATCGACAGCACCACCAAAAATGGAGAGGTCATGGCGAGAAGTAGTCCAGCACCCTGGCAAGGCCTATAGCTTCTCAGGACCCACGGAGTCGAACTTTTGCTGTAGCAATTATGGATCCCTGCTTTTCCCAACGAGGAGTGGATCTGAGAAAATGGATGGGGTCAAATAGAGGGAACACTACTCCACGTCGTTATTTTCTCTCCCTCATGGACCCACGAGTCTGACAGAGAACATGCTGCTCGGATTGCAAACTACCAAGTTGAGGCATAAAGTTGCCCTACACATATGGTAAGGTCATAACAAGAAGCAGTCCAGCACCCTGGCAAGGCCTATGGCTTCTTTGTACCCACGAAGCCACCGAAGACAACAGCTCAAGTCCAGCACCACCACAACAGAACGTTGTGGAGAGGTCATAGTGAGAAGTAGTCCAGCACCCTGGCAAGGCCTATGACTTCTCGGGGACCCATGGTGGACCTTGCTCGCATCACATTTTTCAGGAATCCGTACACAACGCCATGTCTGGTATCCTCTGACACAACCATTACCTGTAGTATTCCTAGTCCTGATCATTGCAATGCAATCCTGTCCTGTAGCCAGACAATGGTGTCCTATGTTTGGTGCAATGTGATGTGGGTGCAAGAAAATGGAAAGGAAGAGAAATTTATGAATGGGTCCATGACTTGTTTTTTTGGAGAGAGCGGCAATGACATTTGTCGTGGGTGGTCAGCGCGATCATTGTTCCATTGGTACCACCCACATGGCTTTTAACCTGTCACGGCGTTTAGTGGTAAGCTAGAGGGAAATCCTGGCTGATATCACTGCAGCCACTGATCCTCTTCAACCCGATACTGATACCATCTTTCATTGGTGGTGTTTATATTATAATAATATGCAGGGATTATCCATATGAGCAAGCGACCCGTTGACCCCAGAGAGGTAGGTCTCGTCGGTTCGGGATAATAATGCCATTGTTGTTCCATTTGTCAATTTATCAGCGCAATGTTGCCAACTTCGCTATTGCTTCTTATCATACAACACTGGTTTTTAGGTTTCTCGCCCACCGAAGGGAAAGCTTCGACGCGGCAAGGACGACGACCAAGTGGTACGCAGCAATTGACTGCGAGCTTTGAGTCGGCTGAAAATACCGCGCTCATGTCTCCTGCCAAATGGATATAGCAACCAGCTTTCCTCATAAGCTCGTTTTTTTAACGCGTTTTTTTCCTGTGCTCTTTTCTCTAGGATGATCGGCGCTTGTTATTGGAAACCTATCTCAAAATGAGGATATTTAAGAATCAGCCTACAAAACATGAGGCCTGCGCCGCTGAATACATTTCTTATATGTGGCAATCATCTTCCCCCACACCGACGGTAGAAGACTACCGTCACTTTATGCATAACACCAATCCAAAGGCGCCTGAGGCTGGAATTGCTAGGACATGGAATAAGATGAAAAACTTTTTTACTGGCGCGGACCTTGACGTCCTCTCTGAGATTCAAGACTTGATCAACGTCGACAGCCTTGCTGCGGCTTTTACAGCCGCGCCTCTGTTGCCAGAGACTACTTCTTCAGCTGCGGACGCTTCAGCTCTATCTTCGCTTGAGGAGCCGCCAAGAGCAGCTTCGCAGTCATCATCATCGCGTACGACGTCGGCTCGATCACGTCATACCAAGCCAAGCATCAGCAACAGCACCGACAGCAAGAGCAGCGGAAGCAGTGGGAGCAGTGGGGGCAGCGGTGGACTGTTATCTCCAACTACAATTATTAAGATGCGAACTTTATTCCAAAGAAACTTTGCTGACTTTCGAGGGGAGGCATGGAAGCTCCCCTCCGGGGCCATCCTGGACGATTTGCTGGCGTCCCATATCATGAGCCTGCCATACGAATCCAGTCTTCATTCATTTGTTATGGAAGATGTAAAGGGAGTCTTGCAGCTGGTGACAGACGAAAATGACCGAGCATACCTGGAGACAATGCTAGTGGATCGGCCCGACGAAGGTTTACCCACCCTTTCAGGACCAGAGAAGGCGTTCATCATGCAATATAACATGCCTCCAGACGAGTTATGGAACCTTTTTAGGACCTCCGGTTGGTCTGCAATTGCTGATAGTCTCGACGAGAAGCCAGATGAGGACTTTCAGAGGCTAGTTCACACGTCGCTATTGAATCTTTTGACAATATACCAAGAAGTCCAAATGGAGGTACCGACCGATTCGACAGAGTCGTGGTATACCCATATGCTTTGGTATTTCATTGGCAGGGTGTTCAACGTGCCCGATATCCTCAAGTATCACTCGGGCGAGGTTCAATCAAGTGCGTCTGGCCATCGGCGGAATAATGCACGAACACGCGATGGGCGCCAAGCTGTCGGCCATAAAGCGGATGGGATCGTGGTGACAAAGGTCAAACGATTTGAGATTTGCGCAATAGAGACTGCCAAGAAGGACAACGGACCTAATGGCACAAAGGCTCTTGACGACACGCGCAAGCTCGCCAAAATGACAAAAGATATGCATGACAGGATTCGGGAGGTGGCAACAGTGGATATTCGTCGCGACCTTGTCACGTTCGGAGTGCGAATCTCCGCCCTAAATCTAATCCTGTACACCATGCGGCAAAGACCAGGGCGGTTCTACCAACTATGCGCAGAGAAGCCGCTTTCGCTCCCCGATATGTGGACCAAACAAGGCACGATGGCCGTGTTGGTGGTACTGCAGCGACTGCTGGTCTTCCGTAAGGCCATGGTCGAGATGGGCCTACGGGTCCCTGTATGGGTCATTGGTGATGGCGAAGGTAATGGCGCCGGTATACAGAAGGACTGGCGGACAGCTACGTTGACCTCGCCCCATCTCATTCCAGACGATATTACTGCAGCGGAAGTAGTTCATAAGCTCGATTTGCCATGAATCTTTGTATCTCTTCTCTATCTTTTACTTCACGGACGTACGTTCCGACTGTCCATCTTGTATAACACCATTTGTATCATAATCAGCGACGATATATATACCAAAGTCAGAGTCCTTTGTATTTTTTGTAGATCTTCATGTACTGTTGCAGTGGCAAGATATTGTAATCGGATTATCTACCCTGGCTTTAACTCAAGATTCAAGTTGTCAAAAATACAGCCTGGAAAGACCATTGTCACATATATATGATCCTACACAAAGACATTGAAAATTATTGTCCTTCAAAGAGCTAATAACCCCCATTTTCTGTTAGAATCATAAACCGATACGTGGTGCTTATCGAGATTAGCTGCAATCGTTAAGTCTCCATACATCCTTCTCCGGAGGCGTTTTTCCTAGGTTGTAGATGAGTTTTTACCACTTCGTCGTTGGCTCAATCCATTGGACTCGGCTTTCATTTTGCACGATTGAAAACTTGTATTCCATTAAAGAGCAGGTTTATGAATGGTTGCAGCTAGAGCGCAGGAATTGAACCTTGCGCGGGTGTAAAACCACATGTGTAGCTGTATGAATTTGTGCTTGTGGTAGTTGTGGCGACATTTGATCAATGTATAATTCTACAAACTGTCGTTGGTGAACCAGCGCGTGAAAAAGCCATCGTGGTAAAAGATGTAACGATATTCCTGCCAGAAGATTACAATAGAGAGCACCACGATGTTCACGGGTGCGGCGGAGGGCACATTACCTTCTGGAGGTGAAAAGTCTCCAAAGCCACAGAGGCTTTCAGAGGCCACGAGTTCAAGTTCCTGCGACCAAATTCCTTGGGCTCATATCTGACTACATGACAACACTCACCAGTATCGTGCAAGACCATCCTCCATCAGAAGGAAAATTCACAGGGATAGATGTGCAATATGTTGACCTGGCTATGTTCCTAATCCCAGGTCCTCTGCATCAACGGCCTACCCGCCGTTCGCACCCTAAAAGGTTCCTGGCTCCTCGGCCATATCACAAAGGGGCGCCCGCTTCCAGTCCTATGACAATAAAATTCCTGACGGAACAGATGATCGAGGCGACCATCCGATGTTAGGAACAAACCACTCCACACAGGCACAGACCCCCGTGTCTAGATCACGCAACTCTACAACTACCACCGTGAGGAAGTCGCACCACAATACGACTCTACAGTCGACATCACTCTGTTCCGCCTGCCCACCACTTTGGGGTCGTACATTACGTCTTTCAGTCATAAGTCGGTACCGATCCAGCAGACGTAAACTTTCAAAAAAATACAGATTATCGGTTCTCTTTATAGTACTTTTTCATGAAGGGAGAGTGTAATACTGTATCTTCAAAAGTGAGAGATACTCCACATGGATACGCAAGATAGTTCTCTTTGAAAATTTCAGTACATGGGCGTGAACGTGACCACAGGTGAAAGAGATATACCCCAACGTGTCTCCAAATCACCTATTGGGACAACTTTCCTTTTCGCAAACCGCTCCAATAGACCTATCCATTGCTTCCATTCAACGAATTTGAGCCGGTTTCGAACCTAGAGTCCGAATCGGCGAATGCTCTTTGGCTTAGATAAAAGGACATCCATCAAGAATGCGCACCACTCCTACTCATATATCGAGAATACAATATTATAGCCTTCTTTTTACAATAGAAATGGGGGTTGAATTATATGTGACGAATCTTTTAAGCGTTAAAATTTTTGGTAGGTACATCTGTTCAATACGCCAAATCGCAAGTATTACTTGAAAGCATTTTTCCGCGCCATATAGGTAGACCGGCTGGCCGTGTACCAGAGCTCATTTATTCCAAAGAGATGGTGCTTGATCTAATATCATGTGGACGCTCTTGGATTGAGTCAGAGGAGAGTACATTTCGTTGGCCTTGCCAAGAAGGATGATTTTGGGCAACAGATCTTGCGGTACTCTGACGCCAACCCCTGGACAGAACAACGTAATTACTTTTGTTGTGGAAACCAGCAAGTGTATATCTATTGAGGCCCCTAATGTCGATCGCCTACGAACAATAGTGGAGCATACGCTGAAGACGACTAGATGAGGCGCTGAGACAACACAGTTTCTGATGGAATGCTTATAGACGCCGATGGCGGTACCGATGCCTTCGAGCGAGACTCCATCTAGCCTAAGGAACCAGACGAAAGAAAGTTGATCGCAAAAAGAAGAGGTTAATGTGATAGCTTACTTGTAGTGGAATCAAAACTATACGATACACACGTACTTTTAACCTTGGTCTTGTAGAGTTTCTTTCCAAGTCAAGATAGATTCCTTGTGCATATTTTTTGGCATATTATTCATGATTTCTCCTTCTCTTACGTCCTTTCATGCATGATTCCCCTACGCCATCGTCTTTGTCTTACAAAAGACACACGCCAATCTGGCGCGAAGTATTGCAACGTCTATTTTTGGCGAGATACAAACTGTCCTTTGGAACGGAGGAAGATTCATGCTTGCCCATCTTGCAATCACGCTGAAGAGTTGTCCTACATTGGTAATCATCATTCCTCAAATGAACAACTGACAACAGTTAGGTATGGTCAGCACTCTAATCACTACTACGCAGATACTGTGTGATTGAATCAACGGCTCCTGAAAAGTGGCCCTAAACAGAGGTACATTCCTACACTCTACTCTTCCACGTATCATGCATGCAGGACATTTCAAATGTTTATTCCTTTTGGATTAGACAAAGCAAGGGATGTAAATGACTTTCCGCCTGTACAACCATCCATTCTAGCAGGATCTCCAATTGGTTGTTTGATTTTGTTGCCACTACTGTTGATGCAAATACTAATAGCATATGTTTGGCCGTGAAAATGTCCCGCATGTATCCATCGTCTCAGAATCTAAGCAGTGGACAAAATGCACGGGTCATGTTTCCCACGACCATTGTACCCGTGTTCTTGTATGCAAAAGCTAGGCGGACATCGGTGTGTTCCCTTTAGAGGAAGAGGAGATGAAAGGGAGCTCTCAGAGATAGACTATAGGCTCATGTTGTGTCATATGGACAACGAGCCCATAGTCCAAGCTCAGACTGTAGTTTGACACGGAAGGCGACGGATGGACACTCGCCCGTTTCGTTGATGGGTGAACAGCCAACAGTAACAGACTCAGCGTATGCATAAAGAACCATTTGACTACAGTATTACTGGGCTCAGAATCAAAGTACAACTGGTCGGTCAAATTTTGAGGTTTATAAGAGTAATCGTTAACATGATCATCCGCCGAGAGAGGAGCAGAGATGGCTACCTTTTATTTTTTGTACAGCGTTCTACGACGCAGCATGCAGGTAATCAAATGCCCATTTGTTGTCCTCGATTATGCTAAATCGTGTGTTCTCAATTGATAAACAGAAAAGGGAGCAAGAATGAGTGAGCGAAGAAAAAGTGAGCGAAAGGACACGTGCAGTTAGGAAAGGAGTAGCAGAGAAAGGGGGCCGGGGATAGTCTACGTCCACAGCTTGGTTGGACAAGGCAGATGGGCTGGATGGTGGTCTCCATTTACGTTTCAACAGCACGTTGAGTGCATGAGCCAACCAAAAACCAAAAGTGCTGTGATCGAATAGAGGCGAGGGGAAAGGAGGGAGGAAAAGGGGGTCACAAGATCGTTTCATGGATAATGGAAGATACCAGTACCAGATGAAGCAATGAGTTTATTAGTCCAAGCCAAAAGAGTTGGAGACACGGGCAAAGGAAGGACGAGTTGATGCCATGAGATGTTGACAAAAAAAAAGTCGAAAGTGGGCTAGCAAACAAGCAAATCATCAACACTGCGAAGTGTCGGAGCCTAAGAATTCGTTGGTGTAGTATCGGCGGGGAGGGTAGGCTTGCATGAACAATGCACTACATTTTTTTTGCTTCCTTGCTTTGGGAGGAGTATCCTCCATTCAGCTAGGCAAAGGCGCGTTCCACATTGCAACCAACTTTTTAAGGAGCTTTGGGCAAGGGATTTGTCTAATGGTTTTTGAAGGTCTGTGTGCCTGAAGTGTGTGTGGATAGGTGTAGGATGAATGGGTGGGCAAGGATGGACGAGGGCGAGGAACCAACCAAGCAAGTAACCATCGAGCCAAAGAAAATAGATAGCTATAACCAATGAACATTTACTCAGCTTAACCCCTGAGACTTTGTCTCGTTGACCCCTCCTCCTTACACACCCCATGTCATCCTATCCTTTATGTGTTTCTTGTTCCCCTTTGTGTTCTTCTCTTGTCTGTCTCTCTTTTTCTACCACTATACCACCACATCTTGACACCCCCTGTGCGCGTATCAGTAGCAGCAACATCACGGCAGCAATTATACGCTCTGTCTTACCCTACACTTATCGCGCGTCTTTGTCGTTATTCCACACCTCATTTTCCTCTTTCTCTACTTGTCTCTACACGCTCTTCATACTTTATTGTGTACCTTTTTTGTTTTGGGGATCCCCTCACATTAGCTGTTCTTCCTCACTTTCATTCTTGTTCGTTGAAATCATCTGCATCCTTTTTTGTTTCTCTCTTCTCCTGCCATCTTCTTTCCGTCCTTCTCCCGCCTCTTTCTCATTCTCTCAGTCCGTCCCCCCCTTTATTTCATTTCAATTCATAGCATCTCATTTTTTTCTCTTTTTTCTTTTTTTTCCTTTCTTCTCTTTCCTCATCCATCCATGGACCACGATAGCACGCCGACATCCCGTCTTGACCACTTGGCCCAGGTTGCTACGTCGCCAACGCATGCACACTCGTCCCCTGTTCACCACTACCAACATCCACCTTACCATCGACACTCACACTCTCACCACTCCGACGACAACGGCAATCATCGACTGCAGCAGGCTACTCCACTGACCACACCCATCCACGCCGAGCACCCGCATCACCACTATCCTCCTTCCTCTTCCTCATCGTCCTCGCATCCCCAAAAGTACAGCGAGCCTGACCGTGGCCATTACTCGACCAGCTCCAGAGACACCCATAGTGATCATCATCACGTCCCTCACCATTCAAACAGCAACAACAGCCACCTCCACCAACAACATCAACCCGACCCCAGCTGGGGTATGTCTCCCATCACTCCCACGACAACTCGCAAGTTTAACAAAATGGCTATCCACGAAGTGCTCGACAGTCCCTCTACAGGCGCATCCCAAGGCAACAACGAAGAATACCCTCCACATGGCCACTCGTCATATCCTCAACATCCCTCGTCCTACCCGGACTCACCGCCATATAAGCGCAAGGGATCTCCCGAAGAGTCGCTGTCCGACCCTCCTTCCTACTCTCGGTAAGCAGCCTTTTTTCCCCTTTCTGTTAACAGCAACAGTAACAGCTTGAGCATGCAAGGAGATGGCTGCCGGATATTGCGTTTTGATGACACATGTGCCGGACGGGAACATGCAAACTGTAATGGAGGGGTCACAGGAACAAATATCGGCAACCCAACTCAAATGGATGGAGGCGGTACCAACTTTTACGTGGGATACTTCCAGGTGTAAAGAAAGCTTGGTGCTGCAACCATATACACCAATGCACATGTATCTCCAGGATAGAGGAATGGGTATAGGTGGAAAGTAAGGGAAGTGGAGAGCTGACAACAAGGCAACCAACCCTGCAAGAGAGCACGTTTGTAGACGACGGCTGATGAGCTGAATCACTTTGCAGGGCAGGACAGGCTAAAATTGATACTTGTCAATCTGTTTGGACGCGAGAGCAATTTTATATATATTTATATATCTGTGGTCGGAGGTCGTATAAATTGGCCACAACTCCCTCGCCTTCAAGTGATAGTTCTTCTCCCCCATCCCCAGTTCATCGCCCTACATACCATCCATCCCCCCTTTTCTCTTCCCTCTATTTTCTCTTTTGGTCTGATTTCTCCTGTTCCCCGCCTCCTGTACTCGTCGTCGTTTCCCATCTTTTGTCGCGTAGCCCCTACGCTGTATCCTCTGTCAGCAAGCTCTCTTTATTTTTGGTTCGTCCCTCTCTGCAGACTGGTTCGCTGCTCTCACTTTTAAGTAGCAGAGTGTCACTCTTTGGATTGGATGCATCCTGTGCAAAAGTGTTTTGTACACGAGAGGCATCTGAGCCAGGGGCCACTGCTATTTTCATCTTTTCTCTACTACATGGGATCGTGGGTATTGGCGGAAATCGAGTCTGAGTAGCAACAGGAAACGTAGAGGGGAGGAAAGGGAGGGGAGGGGGCGATGATGATGAGCTGAGCAGATGAAAAACATGAGCTGCATATTGTTGAGAGAAAGACATCCTGGTGAGGTGTCTCTCTTTTGTTGGTGAGATGATATTAATTACCTTTTGTCAAGTTTTATGATTTTTAAATTGGCTATAATTTGCACCAACCAGCGCTATAACCCCCTCTCTCTTACCCATCCCAATCTAACCAACAACGCACTCACTTACACTTACATCTTTGTTTTGACTTTGCTTGGATAAATAGATCACGGCCAGGGGACGATCTGCGCCATCATCAATCATCAGATCGCTATCAGCACCCTTATAGCAGCAGTAACAATAACAGCAACTCCAGCAACAACAGCCATCTTTCGTCCCACCATTCGTCCTCGCACCATATGCCCTCTTCGCAGCAACGCCACCGCGCAGTCTCTCCTCGCCATCGCCAAGAGTCGCCCATGCCTCTCTCCAATTCCGAGGAGGACGAGGATGAATATAGAAATTACAAAAAACGCCGCATGGTCTCCTCTACCAACAACAGCTCGTCGGCCGCGGCTCCTTCGGGCTCGGCTACAGCTGGTGGCCCAGAGGTGATGGACCAGGTTCGCCACACTCTGTCACTGAAACAGCAACAAAAGGCTATAATCGAATCTCGTCAACAGCAGAGCCAGCATGGTGCATCCAAGTCTATCTCGGGGCCTTCAGCAGCTGGAGGATCTTCGTCTGCATCCACTCAGTCAGGAAACAGCAACGGCAGTAACGCTCCCGCGGCAGGCAACAGCAGCAAGGATAGCACTAATGGCAGTGCCAACCCTCCTGTGACTGAGAAGAAGCCAAGCGGCATTTCAGTCTTCCATGGAAGTGCTTCATTCGCAGCACTAAATCGTCGCCCATTGTCTTCGCCTAAAAACCCCAAGAACGCCAAGTCGCTCACCATTTTTGCTCCATCGTATTCAGAGTCGTCGTTGACCATTCACTCAGCACCATTGCAGCCCTCACATCCTCATCCAGCCTTTGGTGGTGGCGTGGGCATAGGTATGAATCCTATGACCTCCCAGGGACATCACCCTTACTTTCAAAAGTCATATCCTCCTTCGACACTAGCTCAGCAGCAAGCACAGGCAGTTCAGCAAGCACGGGAGCAAGCCATGCAACAACAGCAAGGCCTGCATTCTCCTCGCACAATTGGTCACTCCAAGAAATCTTCACGAATTGCACCTCGCACAGCAGGTCCTTCTACAACCAGCGAAAGGTAGGAGATGAAACGAAAAAAAAATATACAAAACGAGTATGGTTAGACCATGACAGGGGATCACTAACACAGCAACATTTCTACTTTTTAATAGTTCTGGTACGCTTCCTGCACCTATCTTGTCGTCGCACACAGGACCTCTTCCTTCGCCATCCTTTTATCCACACCCTTCAACACCATTCCATCCCGTTGGCGGCCCTAAGCAGCTCCTGATGGAAACTGTTTCCAATCTGTTTGATCAAGTCGATTCGAGCAAGAGTCTGAAATATACCCTGGAAGAGCAGATTCGCAAGTCGGCTCAATTGCTCCAGACTCTGCAATCGAGCGGCACAATGATTGAGACTCTGGTCCGTGGACAGTTCAAAGAGCTGGAGAAGGGTGTCATTGAGCGTTTTGAGAGTGAAATCGAGCATCTTGTGGCACGGGTTAAGCAATTGGAAGAACATGCAGGATTGACACCTCCACCTCGTAAAGTGAAGGCGCCCACAAAAACCACTTCTTCCAATCAAACATCGCAGCCTTCCTCTTCAGCAAATGGCACCATGTCATCGACTGCCGCAACGGCTTCTGGAAGCAATAACCAAGGTGCGGCCAGCGAGGCATCATCACCAGTATCTGCAAACAAGATGGTTGTTGAGTCGCCTAGTGGGTCTCTGCCTTCTCCACCTGCCAACGGCGGCTCTACATCCTCGTCTTCCATGTCTGTGAACGACGGCACTTTGCCCACACCGCCACTGGCCAAAAGTCAAGGATCTGGAATGGAGATGGACATGGATGATCCTCCTGCAGACATTCCCGAGGAGAAATCTCCAGTCGCCGCTAAGCCAGTAGCAGCAACAGAATCTACCTCGCCCCTGAAGCAGCTTGATCAGCGCATTTCAGCCCTTGAACAACGTCAGGAACCATAAGTCCTGTTTGTTTTAGTTCTTCGCCACTTCCAACAACATGTGACGGATTCTAATGTGCCCCTTGTCATATACACGGAGGCCCGGTTGCCGATTACCCCCCCTTTTTTTAACAAGTTCTTATTATGCCATTTTTGCTTCCGTTTTTTTCCTGCTTCGCCTCCCTTCAGCATTCTTACAAACAACAAGAGAGGTTCGAACAGTTGTATCATTTCTTTTCTGCTTCTGCCCTTTTTTGTTGCTAGTACTCTTTTTGCATGCTGATCATCGTATGTTCAATAGTTCGTTTTATTCTTGCTCCTTTTTTTTCTCCATTTCATTCGAAAATAAAAATCTTTGCAATCAGCTTCAAGAGCCAGTAGAAAAAAATGCATCTTTCAGCTTATCAAATCGATCAAACAGGCCATCATCGAATACCGAGATATGATGAAGTAAATTGTTAGCGTGATGCAGACATTTTTCTTTCATGTATTTACATTTACACTCAATGTCGTGAATTCTCTAACAACCAACAGAGCATCAGCTGTTTTAGAGCAAGTGTTTATATTTCTAAGCCATTATGAGGTGTCTCTCTTGGGTGACCACACATAATGATATTTAGCCATGCTTTTTTCGTTGCATATTGTTTCGAGACACATGGAGGCATATTTCAGTATTTGAAATCAATAGAGGTCAGCCCTGGAAATAGTCGAATATCTAGAGAAGTAGGGCACGAGGGGGGGTCGTGGGCTGTGGCCGAGTACCTCTAATCCTTAGCCTTGTTTTTTCTGGATACCTTTCATACAGCTGGCTATGTGAGAACATGGTGAAGGAAGGTACGTACAGTACTACTAACGCAACATTGTAAGGAAAAAGTATATGATATGTAGTTGTCAGTATTCCGTATCGTCGAATAGATTAAAAGAAATCGAGCACTTTTTTGCTGAGATTAACCAACAAAGTTGGCTTAAAGTGCAACGTGCATGGTATGGTTAATGCGGGTACCACAAATAGGAAGGAAAAAGGGAAAGAATCATTAGCGCGAAAGAGCGTCTCCCCTTCTCAAGAAAATACAAAGTAAAAAATAGAGCGCTGCCATTACGAATGCTGCAGAATGCTTCACCTCATCATGCTACTTGGGCTTTTGGTACAGGTAAGATGGTAGTGGTAGCATATAGTATCGATTTTTTTATTCGAGAAATAGCATACATAGGTATGTGGCTTTTTAGCAATTAATAAGCCAGTGTGTACTACTACTTTCTTTGCCCTCTGTCCTTACTAATGGCCCATGGTTTACTGTCTAACTTGGTCAAGAGACATGAAGGTGGGTCCATAACGCATGACAAAGAAAAATGCCGAAAAAGGCTGATACCTCAAAGAACATGGATTGAGGGCGTTGCAGAGTATATTACACTCGAGAGGTACGACATTCAATTGTACCTCAACAGAACGACACGTTATTTTTTTGTGGAAGTTCAAACAACCTATTGAAGGAGAGGTCAGGTAGTTGAAGCGGCCAACTCTAATTCTGGAATTTTTCCATCGCTCTTTTGTACTTCCTTTGGTTTGTACCTCCCTTCTGAGAGTATACTTCAATAATGAAAGATTGTCGTCATCTATAGTTTCAGCAGATGTACCTACCATTTTTTTATCTCCACCTCTAGTTTCTTCTCCACAGTTTTAAACGTCGTCAAATGAACGTACATTTTGCAACTCATGATATATTATGTCTTGAGCGCCAGGTGAAATCGCCAAATCTTTTCTACAATTATGGAGTCGTGTTGTAAAAAAACGTGATATCTCATCCAACTATGGTCGAGTCCACCACCTACACGATGTAGACAAACTGCGGCGAATGTTAACCTTGTCAATTTTCCGTATTGTTTGAACAAACGATGTTTCAAACATGTGTGAGGTTTATTAGAGTCAATATGGTGGATACCATGCTGAAGACCTGGGGACATGCAAGTCAGAGAGTGTCTTCGTGGGCGTAGAGTGCGCTATTTCGGAGAATTGGAAAATGGAATCATGTCCTTTTTCGTTACACTTCTCTCCGTGAGTACTTGAGACGTGGAACAAGAAAAAAGCTTATCAATATTGTTAGAAACCACAAAGGATGAAAAGATGTCTCGATCTGTCGTCCACTGAGAAAGTTTTTGGTCTACCTTCCTGAGAATTTCTCTTGGTTTCAGTTACCATTGGCCATTATGGTGAACTACGAATCTGGTCTACATGGATACACTGTATATTTATCATGCGCTGTTTAATAGATGTGTCTCACCTAAAGTCCAAAATACGCGTTCTTTTCATTAACACACATATGGATATTTGACTCGTGCTGTGGCACTTTTTTTTTCTGGACACGTTTTTCTTTCGATTACGAAGGTAGTATCGGGTATGTTCAGATCATAATACTAGCATTACTTTCTGTGGGTGCTTTCAATGCTTCTTTAAACTCGACATATTTCGTTTGAGTGGTGATATATGACGCGACTCCGTGTCAACAAATTCGCGAAATATTATATCCAGACATTGTCCACCTGTTAAGGACTTCTCATCTGAAACACCTTGACTCTTCAATGCCCAGTCTGCTAGCTTATCAGACATTCTTTCTCGGAGCTCGGAGAAAAAGGGGACTGATGTCAATGAGAAAGTGCAGGGGCACCATGATATTTCCGTAGGTGGTTCCGTTTCTCCGTCCCAATGTCTGCAGTGGATAAAATGATGAGCTTTTATTTTTTTTTGTCTCAGGTTGGGTCCAGACCCTTGTTACAGACACTCTTATAAGTTCTTCCTTGTATTTTATTATACTTTTTGGTTTCATGCACAACGCTTTTTGACCAGGAAAAAAGTGGGGTGTGTACGACTACAGAGTTTGAGACATTGCACTCCTTTACTAGTAGTCTTTTAAGAAATTTTATTGTCAACAAGACAAAGCCTTGCAGCAAGCTACACTTACTGCAGTATGTTTCTGTTGAACCAGTGATCTGGAAACACCTCTCTTCCAATTAGGCTTTCTTGAGCTTGCAACAACGACATATGATGGCTCAAAATATCAAAAGGAACAACTTGAGATAGCACTTTTGGCTTTTTTTTTTCTCCTTTCTTCCGAGTAAGTACGCCTTGTACATTCTAATTATAACGCCACAAAGCTATCTAATGTCTCTCATGTGTAGATGGAAAAGGAGGTAAATAGGTACCGGCTATTCATTACAATCCTTCGGGATCGCGTTTGTTTCTTGTTTGGACATTTTGTACGCATACTTGTATTCTCGCGTGGGTGTTGTGTGTGGTGTGTATGTTGTATGTTGTTGTTGTTGGTTGTAGGTTTTGTACATTGGTGTTACTTGTTTTGTGGAGCCTTTTACGACCAAAACGCAACAACGAACTCGCGCACGAACCAACCGTAAATATTCAAGCAGCCTACAGTTTTTTTTTCTTCTTTTCTTTCTACGGTTGTATTTTCTGTTCTACGTACAGCCCATGAAATTTTTTTGATTGTGTGGGTGAGAAACAAAAAAAAATTCTAGATAAAAAAATTGAAGTATTTTCCGTGGCTGTTTTTGGGAGGTACATGACATACATTCGGCGTTTGGTTAGCATTACAAGGGACTGTATGACATCAGCACTTCATTTTCTATTGGTCAGAACAATTGTTCAGGAACTCTGAAGGGTTCACTCTTTCTGTCTCTCTCTCTCTCCAAGCTCCAAGGGTCAAGAAGGAAGGGGAGGGAGGTACACTGGAGAGCGGGAAAAGAAATAAAATAAAATAGTGACATGAAGGTTCATAGGAGATAGAAAGGGAGGAAATGGTCCATCTGGACAACACATTTTCAAAGAGTACAGGTAGGCATCTTTTTTCTTTTGCAAGTCCTAGTAAAAGGCACGTCATACTGAACCAGACAAAATGGTCGAGATTGATCCAGCAAGTTTGTGTGTTCTTCCATCGCAGTGAATTTTTTGTTAGGTTTATCTGGAAGTTACAAAAAATGCACAGGCAATTGGGGGTGTTGCGAAGGCCTTCTTTGCACTTTTTTGATTTAAATGCTATTAAGAAAGAAGAAAGAAAAGGCTATCGCCACCATTTTTTTTTTTTACAATGAAGGGCTCTTTCAATTAGAGATATGCATTTCTTAAAACGGAAATGACCCGTGTATAATTGAATGAGCATAAGTACATAAGTTCGATATAAAGAATATCTATTGATGCGAGCTGAGTTTTCATCCCACATAAAGAAAGAGGCAGCATAATGCGGTCTGTGAAAAAAGAAAAGAAACCCAGTAACTCAAGCGTAGTTCATGCGTTATCGTCATGGCTCTACAAGACCAGCACCAGGATGCTGGCAAGCAACTCACTGGCAGATTATGTCGTTGATGGGTTGTACGAAGCAGAGAAAAAAAAATGGAGTTGAGGGATATCCTGATGCACCAACGTGATGGGCTGATATCTTCACTTCCTAAAGGAAAGTCATGAAAGAATGGTAATAAAAGGAAAGTGCTGTATCAAGGCGCCAGGCATGTTGGGAAAAAGCTGAATCATCAAAGTTATAAAGGCTAATTATTATAAGCAGTGCATATGCCGAGTCGGCGCTTCGCTCTATTTGACAAGCTCTTTCTTTCGGTCAATCGGGGAGTGGCAAGATATGGTTATGAGCAGCAGTGCGTACACATTTGATTATTGGCCAAATGATCAACAAATTGCTTCGAGCTGTTCTATCATTGATGTTGATGCTTATGGGATTATACATGCTTGATCAAGCACATCCGAGCAAAAACACAGGTAAAAAGAAAAACATGAGTGACATGCCAGCAACCTCGCATGTAAACATGGTCGAAGTAAGAAAAGAAAAACTTAATACTCTATTTGTGTTGTCGTTTTGTCTCAAGGCCAACATGTACACTTGTATCCGAACGAGCATGCATATCCCTCCCTCCTCACCCCACCAAAAGAGGAGGACAGAGCACTCTCTCCAATCTGTCATGCTATTATGAGCATATAAAAGATATGGCGTTGATCAGGTGTTGTTTGGGCTGACAAACGAGAAACGACAGCGCAATTGATGCTCAATATTGCAGCTAATCCCGTGGCCCTGTTGTACCATCCAGACGGATGTATCCCCACACCCAGTAAGCTAATGGCTGCCCCACACAACAACAACACGGCATGTTTTTCTCACTCAGCTCGTCCTTCCTCGCTCATCCGATTATCGGGTGTTACCTCCTCGCATTTCCGGAATCGGGAGGGCTCTCCTCTTCCACCCATTCGCTCAAAATTTTCACTCAGACGACCCCCCTCCTCCTAACCTCATGACCTCCTTTCCGTTCTCTCTCACATGGCCGGCGGTCTCCGGAGAACCCATTACGAGGAATCGAACAGTGGGGCTCCTCCTCCCCTCATGCTTGCTCCCCCCCACTCTCCCTCTTTGCCTATTGCCTATGGACAACTAAGGTCACTATGCAGCTTTCCCCTTCGGCTGTTCAGCCCTTTTGCTTATAGAAGGTTATATCCTGCTGAATTTGGTCAAGACGAGTGCTCTTACCGACCGTTGGCAAAAAAACGTGACCAACGCATGCGTGGAACACACACACACGTTCACTCACACATGGCATTCTCGGAGTCACTTTAAGATATTACCCCTTTCATTATTAGATGATGAAGCTCATCTATGAAGCCGTTGTTTCTCAGATCTTCATCGTTAGAAACAAGCAGTACCCCCGAATAGCAGACGTTGTGTGGCCAAGTTTTTGAGGCTCGCCTGTAATCTTAGGTTTCTTGTTTTGTACTTTCCTGTAAACTGTTAGTCGAGGGAGGGAGGGAGGTTATCACTGCATCCCGCCTAAACGAACGCCATAATGTACTGTACTTTTTGTCGGTGTCCTCTGGAAGTACGATGCCGAAAGTGTGGGAAACGGGAGGTCTGGTGCTCTTTGGGCTCGGGCTTGAGACTTGAGGGAATCTTCCTGCGGTCGCTGCTGTTGAACCTGCCCAATGGATAACTGTATCCATGGTAAGCCCTCTCCCCACAAAAGTCTGGATAAACTTATGCTCAACAAATATCGCTGAAAGACAAGTTTTTGAAGGTCCTCTGGAAACTTTGGCTATTTCTCTCTCAGTTCAATCTTTCATTCTCCACCAAAAAAGCTGCACAGAGCTATTAGGACCGTTTTCCTCTGGCTTCTGAACTCCTTTGATGATGGAATTTAATTCATCCGGGTATTTTGTGCCAGGCATCTTTTGAAGTACACTATGCACTCTTTTGGTTGTGATGAATGGGGAGAGTGTTAATTGATATTTGCTATCATTCCCTCCATTTTGTTGTCTGTTTTGAGCTGTCCTCTCTTGGCGTGGAAACAGATGGAGGGAAAGAGCAAGGGATGATCTAAATACTTAAAGAGCGAATAATTTTACAGAGCAGGTCCAGAACACAACTGCGAACGCGTAAGAAAATACACAACAACAACAACAACAACGCAAAGGCTACACAAGGAATTTATCAACATGCAAGAGCAAAAAAGCAAACAATAATGGTACTATACAGCTAATTACTGCGAGCCTTTTGATGGATGCCATGTTCGGACCGGTCCTTCCATTCTAGGAAACTGATCGAACCCACAAATACTACCATGTGCTGTCCTAGACGTTGGGTTACATGGTTACGGTACACACGCGTTTTTGTTGATAGATAGAAAAAAAAACCGTTGAAGAATGAAAGTGAGAAGTGGATCAATGGATCAATGTTTTTGTCACTTTTTTTTTTGTTTACGGACTACGCCTTATGTTCTGTCCTTCATGCATAGGGTGGCTGCCGTGGAGAACTATTGGACATCACGAGCACCCTCCCCCAGAACGACAGACCCCCCTTTCGACTTAATTTGAGATGAAAGAGAAACTCTAGTTTGACATTACGGTGAGTACCCAAAGGTCCAAACAAGATTTTCGTCAGCGTGGATGGTGAAAACATTCACCACTATTGTCAAGAGAGATTTGGGGAGAATATGAGTATAAGGAAAGGGTAGAGACGCAGGTCATGCCTGTGAGGGTTCAATAGTCAAATTTTCCAGGAGAGACGCACAATGGCGTAGTACAATAAGCCATGGAAAGGGGAAAGAGCGACGTACAAGACTCACACATCGCTATTTTGAAAAGACACCGCCACCAACGCGTTGACCGTGCTTTTTTTCTCGTTCAAGCGAAGTGTTCACTACTAGCTGCATGTTTCGTTTCACTTGCCTGCATCACAAATATTGACTGGAACGCACCACGCAGATGCAGGTTAATTTACATCTTTTCATTTTTCTTGGTCGACAAGAGAAGAAGGGTTATGACATTCATGCTGGTGATGGACGCAATAGTTTTTGTTGAACGGAGCACAGATCGCACTTTTTTTTCGTGCATCTTTTCTAATGGCTAAGAGCATAGATTGCGTAGGTAGTACTCGCAATTGATGTTATTATTTGGTACCAAAGGAAAACTCTTCCCGTCATTGAACTTTTTTCATTTCATCTATCCTTCTATGGAGACGAACGTTTGATATGTGTATCGCTAATCATGATCTTGCATGAATATTCGTCAGAATATGAAAGGGAAACACAAGTTGGGTGCGCGAATCGTTTGTGAGTGGCGCGGTGGAGTGTGAACACTCATTCATAAATACGTAAAAAATGCAGGAGAATTCTCGGTAGCATAAAAATGACGAAGTGTCTAAGAGTATTCAGTTCCTGTCCTTGACAGTTTCCCTGATGGTCTCCTTTCACCCTTAGTCAGGAGGGGTGAAAATCCTCCCCCCCCCAACTATACATTTTAAAGCACTCTTGCTCATTGGTAGAATTCGGTCATATTCTCCGTGTTTGTTGATCAACCATGGAGCGACAGGATAACAAAAACATACCTTACCAGTCACTTTTCCAGGTGCGCGGGAACATCTCTAGTGGTAGGCAACAAGAGAACGCCTCGAATCCCCCCCTCTCCGTTTCTGGGCTATCAAAAAGCACACATTTGTTCCTACTGTACTAAAAAAGCTCTCGTCACTAACCAGTAGTGGGATAGGATAATATGTTATGGCCTGTGTGCTTTTATTATTATTTCTTTGGATATCTCTTTTTTGTTTGCAGACTGAGCGCGCCTGGCATCAGAATGTAAGGTTGTCCTGAAAAACATAAGAGACGATATCCCCACCTCCCCTTTTTCATGAACACAATGAGGAAGGAGAGAGAGGGAGGGAGGAGGACCGTCTAGGCATCCACAGGCTTCAAACCCTTTCCAGATAGTTGTTATCAGCAATTCGGACAAATGTATCAGAGCGCTTCATCCAATGTTTTTCTAGACCATTTCCAAGAGGCAAGCATGTGCGCAGGTCGATAGATAGACAACGAAAGAAATAATGTGCTACTTGGAAAGAAAGAAAAAAGGGGAGGGGGAAGACAAGAAAGCTGCTAATAATCACATTTTCTTTTTTTTCTTTGACTAAAAAAAAA
>JAAAIY010000041.1:0-30755 GCA_016098105.1 Actinomortierella wolfii
TTTTTTTTTTTGTAGACGGCAATGTGTGTGATAGCACAGTTTGCAACTCTGTGATGATGATGTGATACAAATTTGACATCTGATTTCAACATCCAAAATGCATAGATGCTTGCTGCTCTATACGAAGAAGAAGGAGGGTCAGGCAAAAACGGGTACATGGCGGATGGACTGGCAGCAGTTTTGAGTGCCGTTGCACCTCATCTGGAGCGACTTGCGCAGAGAAACGAGGTATTGCATTCGCATCAAACTATTCAACTGTTTTTAGTGCACTCTTTAAAATTATCATACTCTGACGCTGATCAAAATGTCTCGTTTATCTGCACAGAGGAAGATCCAAGAAAGAGCACAGAGAATTTACGAATTTGGCACGAAGGGTCAGGAAGAGACATTCCGGGAAATTGAGGAACTACTCGCAATAATCGTTAGACACGCTTTTCAGAAACTGCCCGAGCCTGCAAGCTCTGCACTAATGAGGGAAATCTATGCCGAGTAGGTTATTTTTGGCGGCATCTATAACTACTCTTTCTTGGATAAAGGAAACATTGAAAAGGTGTGCCACCAATACTTATATTTTACTTTTTTCAATCCTTCCCATGATTTCCTTCCATGTATTGGAAGACGTGGTATTTCACCGGTAGATTTGGAACCACCATATGTCCAAGCATTCCCTGGCGAAGACTGGCGGCTCAAAGAGTCCGAGCCACCAGAACGGCAGAGTAGTTCTCCGAGCGTGACTTCACGATCTCCAAGTCGGCCGCACGAGAATGATCTTGTCATGTCCGAGAAGCATGACACTCACGAAGATGATTACGTACAAGCAACAATAGACACAGCAGAGTATGACCAGCATGACCACAATGATGCTTTAGGGCAGTCTGAAGAACCAGCAGATGCGGACGAAACTGAACAACCTATATCAGATGCGGAGAATACACCACCAACAACTTCCAATCGGCCCAAAGCCAACGCTGGCGATGGCAAATCGGCAAATCGTACGCATGATCGTGTCATTTTGGAAACCCATCTTTCTGCCCCCAAGCGCCGCGTTGTAGACGAGATTGAGGATTCTGAATTTGACGACGACGGCGAGGAGCACAATGTTGGGCCACTTAAGAAGAGAGTCAAAAAGACACAACTCCAGCTCCCCATGGAGCCCAGAGATGAAGAAGGCGGACCAAGCGGCAGTAATGGTACCAACAACATTGCACGTAAGGTCGAAGGTGGCCAAGCACGCAAAGCCAAACCAGATGGACGTCAATATGTCCACTGGTCGAGAGAGGAACTGCAACGGTTGAAAGAGTTGGTGCCGCGATTCAAGCCTGATGAAGTCAAGATGTGGGGGAAGCGCCGCGTGGAAGTGAACTGGGCGCAGCTCAAGCGTTACGACGACGAGCATGGTGCTATCTTAAAGGATCGTACCCAAGTGCAGCTGAAGGATAAGTGGCGGTACATTAGCAAGAACATGTAGCCCAATTGAATATAGTCACGTGCTCACGATTGGAGTATAAAATTTCACGGTCTGCTCATAATTGGCTCGTCCTCTTCGCACTTACTAAAGTTCTTCGGTACGAGTTTGGGCAGCCACCGAAGAGAGAGCAATCCGTCTGATATCCAACCTTTGATCATCCATCCATCGTGTGTACCAACCCATCCGTCGTAGCATTATGACAGCAATAGTCGTCGTCGTCATCCCCATCACCTATAGCAACAAGGGGACAATATGTCGCACCTTTGGTTTCGTCGTGGGCTTCCTCTTTGAAGGGCAAAGACAATAGTCTATGTGCACCGGCTGGCCAATTATAAAGGGCTTGACTTCCTCTATCGATACGACGTTGAAGGCAAAAGGCGGACGGAAAGGCTGTTGTAGCATGAATAGGATCGGTGGCGAGCTGGGTTCCTTCGGATCAACCTTTAATGAAATTGATGCCATGAATCAAGTGGCTAACAGGATTTTACTCCATCTTGTAACTCACCAACTTTAGAAATGGCCAAGGAATCCAAGGGTAGCAAGCGTTCCACCATCCACGACATTGTCGCTCGTGAGTACACCATTCACCTGCACAAGCACGTCCACGGCCGGTACGTAGTCCAACCTACTTGAAGTGGCGACACGGGAAGAATATTGGGCCTCTTTTGCGTTCCTGTCTACAGCATCGGAAGTTTGAGCGTCAGGATTCCCACTCACAAGCAGCATTGAAAATGGAATAGCAGCGTCTAGTTTGTTTGCTGGAGAATTTGATCGTCCAACCTTTCAAACGCTACACCAAATACGCTTTTTGAGTGGGAATAGGCGTCTCTTTTCACTGATCTGTATGCGAACGTCAGTGTTTTTTGGTGCTTCAGGCATCATTGAATACTCTGGAGGCAGAGGGGCACACGATTTGATATCACAGACTCGAACGCTATAGTGTTGGACATGTCAATCTCACCATGATCGATTTCTTTTTGTATTGTGTTTTCAACAGCTCGTTCAAGAAGCGTGCTCCCCACGCCATCAAGGCCATCAAGGCTTTCGCCCAGAAGACCATGGGCACCTCTGATGTCCGCCTGGACCCTGCCCTGAACAAGGCTGTCTGGGCCAAGGGTATCAAGAACGTCCAGCACCGCATCCGCGTTCGCCTTTCCCGCAAGCGCAACGATGATGAGGATGCCAAGGAGAAGCTGTACACCTACGTCACCTACGTCCCTGTCACCTCCTTCAAGGGCCTCGAGACCCAGGTCGTTGACGAGTAAGCGTTTTTGCTCGACCCAAAAAAAACAACAGCCCTCAGGATCGTATGCAGGAAGCTTTATTTCTTCATTTTTTTAGTACTTCAGGAAAATGAAGAATAAACTCTTCATCGCCTTATTTCGGTTCTCACCCAACCAAATGACGATGTAGACGGTATATGATGTAGAGAAGACCCGATTAACAAAAAAGCCCTTTCTGTTTTGGACGGTTTCTAGTCTTAAACAGCCAAGGGAAAAATAAGGGTTCTCTCGCATCTAAAAAAAAGATGACCTAAATTTGTGTGCACTGCCCTTTTGCCTTCATTTTTATTCTTTCTGAATGTTAAAATGGTCGGTTTATTTTATATGAACTGTACCTAATATTTCAGTTTAAAGAACAAAAGAAAAGGGAAATGGTGGCAATCAACGGTTCTTCTTTTTTCATTTGATCGTCTACACGAGAAAAATATGTGAATATGTGGAATGTATGCAGGCTCCTTCATTAATGTTGAATGATAAAAAAAAGCCCACTTTAGCCTTTCCGTAATTTCTTTAATTTGGTATTAATCAATGCCACATTCCAATCCGGTGTTCAGGGTAAGTGGTTTGGTCAGTTAATTTTGTTTAAATAGTGCCCTGTGACAATAATAAATTATTCTTTTGCATCCAATATTTTTTTTCATGTCCCAATATGACAGACAATTCCTCCACACAGTCCGTTGACTCCACAGAGACAGCCGTGGAAACACTGACGACCGCTCTGCTGACTTCTCCGTCGGGGCCATCCACCACAGTCTCCACTAATGCAACAGAATCCTCCGTTAATCCACATACTCACCAGCCTCGCGCGACGACGCCGCCCACCACTTCACCTACAACTACCACCATAACCCCCGCTACCGCCACACCCAGCCTTGCAGTAAACCCAATCTCACATCAACCATTTGGTCCGCCGCAGCGTGTACGTATCAAGTTACACCTGCGTGTGGGCGAGCCACGGTCCCGCCTTCGGCAGCTCAAAGACCTGCCAGACCCTCCGGAATGGGTGCACGATGTAATGGAGGATTCGTATGACATTCTGATGGCTCGTGTTAGTGATCGCGTAAGCATGTTTCCCAAGTACCACTGGCCTGGTGAGGGATATCTGTGCATCCAACCGACAAAAAACTCGCCCCAGCGAGCATATGAAGATGTCAGCCGCCAAACATACAGAAGCCAGTTGATGAAGGCCCATGCGGCGGAGATCAAACGCTTAGTTCTCCCAGATGAAGTCCGTGTCAATCTTTTTGCGTACGTCGAGACCCTGGCACCGTTTGAGACGTCACCGTCACCGTCACCCTCGCCGTCATCTTGGACCGGCCTGCGGAATGTTGGGGGCAAAGGAAGAGGAGGTGCAGTGAGGCGGGGTGGCAGTGGTGGCAGCGGTGGTGGTGATACAGGTGGCGTGTCGATCGCAGCAGAGCGTCGCGTGGCAGACTTTGCCGATGGAGAGAGATCGTTACCATATCCTCCTCGACCACCGCCTCATAGACCACATGGTTCACAGCGTATGAAGAAGTCTACATCACCAACCATACCGTCGACACTGAGTCAAGAAGACTCATTGATGAAGTGGACCCCTGGTCACCGGTCAGAGCATGAAACAATATCGCAAACACAACTGCGACAAATACAGCGATATAGCGGCAAGAGGAGTAATGACATCCGAAGAGGCGAAGACGAAAGCATGGAGGATGATCGGTCGAGGCTGATCGCTGCCGAGCGCAGGTCGCCGTATGAAGAAGAGGATCAGCTGGAGCCATCAGAATATGAACCAAATTATGTTGACAGACGTCTTGGTCTTGGTATTGCCTCTGAAAAAGCGCCAGTTGAAGTGGCTCCACAACGAACGGAGCCCTCTTCTATAGTTTCAGCCGAAGACATGGAGGTAGATGAGAGCAATCACAGTCTGCACCACACATCCTCCGACGATTTTCGCGAGATTGAGATTGAAATCCAAGGCGCAAGGTTAAAAGTGAAAGTCAGTGTAGCATCGCTGCGCCAGGCGCTAGGCCTTGCACCCCCACATCCACGACCAACAGCATCTCGGTCAATACCATCTCCAGCGATAGAGAATGCTGATAGACAACCTCTCAGAAAGAAATGAGAGTAAAGAATTGATATCCTGATTACTTCCATTGTACAATTTGGATAGCTGCAGTGAAGTTACTCAAAAAAATATGCTCAGCTGGATTTTTTTTTAGTGTCGTGATGGAAAATGGGGGAGAAAAAATGTCTAAGGAAGTCCTATCAACTTGTCACAAAACTAAAACTCGACCATCGAAACATGTGCACCCATGCTAGAGATTAATGCCAGTACAAGAATACGTTTCCCACCATTACCTGAAGAGATTGAGACACTCGAGAGCCTTCGATTGTTCTTCCAGGATCCAGACAATGCTGACAGTTTGTTGAATCGCATTCCAGAGCCACTGCCAGGTACATTCCATCATTTTTTTTCTATAACCTGCCAAAGGCTCTTTTGTCTTTGGCAATATTCCAAACCCGTAATAATAACATAACTCGTAACTAACCGAGCGTACCTACATTCATTCTCTCCATCGTTTGATATTTATTTATATTTTATCTCCATATATCGGTGACTTGGGGCGGGGGACGCCATTTTTCTTGCTCCGGGTTACCCTGACTGAAAAAAAACGCGAAACAATCCCCCCCTTGACGCCAAAAAAATTACAGAAAACGGCGTGATGGCCAAATCGATGCGTCGCCAAAAAAGCGTGTACCTTCGCCGATGGACATTGAGTGGTTCGGTATTGGGCTCGCAAGGCGAACGAAAGTATGCATTTTTGGCGTTGTGGTTTCTTTGGAACAAGTTTGTTAATTCCTCCCCAGAAGAGACTGAGAATGAAGATGAAGAGTCCAAAGGAGGAGGAGGAGGAGGAGATGCTGGTGGTGGAGTAGCAGAAGAAGGAGAAGGAGGAAATAGTCGCAGCAAGTTCTCTTGGAATGTCCTCGCCCAAGAACTGGCATGTCGCTACCCTGAATTCCAGGGTATCAATCCCGGCAATCTTCGGATTTTGCTGTTTAGAGTGACAGAGAAACGAGAAGAGCTTGACGAGCTCTTGGGTAGCACGATAATCCATCATATCACTCCAAAGCTCAGCGGCACTTCAGCAACAACATCAACACAAGCACGACCATCAACAGCATCCACTTCAAGTACAACGCAACCATGTGAACATGCAGAAGAGACATCCAGTCAAGGAGAGAAGGACAAACCCAAGGCTACAAACACGACGAATGCGGCAAGTGGAGCAGCAAGACAGAAGGATGTGAAGTGGTGCGAAACCCGACTATCAATCTGGGCACGAGACCTGTATAGCCATAAGCATGTTCAAGAGAACTTAGTCCAGATGCGCAAGAGTTATAGCCGCTATGTCTGGAACAAGCAAGAAAAGAAAAGGGATGCCCAGGAAAAAGATGCGTCATCGGATCACACAAAAGGAAAGGCATCGACAACGGCAACGGCGCCAGTCCCAGAAGCACACACGTCTAAATCAACTATGTCGGAGGAACCTACAAGCGATAGGGCGGACATCAGAGTGGATCAGGAGGAGCCCAGAAGAAACCAGCAGCGACAAGACTACGGAGCAGAAGGAAAGGTTCTCTCGCAAAACGATTCTCTGCTTGTTTCATCGAAGATCACATCAGACAATCACATGAAGGACGAACAGCCAACTACGGCATCCAAATCAATAGAAGAGACTACAAGAGTTGGCGGAGTAGTTGACAGTGCTTTGTCATCAAGTTTGCCATCGATGGACACCCAGCTTCACTTGGGGAAAAGGAGGCGGATTATCGAAGCTGAAGAGGACGAAGATTATGATACAGAGTTTTGCAGCGATAATAGTATCAATGGCAACAATAAGGGTGGCAATAATGATGACAATGACATCAAACAGGATGTATCGGATTTTTGTGCCAATGCAGTCAATGTTCTTGAAAAGATACGCAAAAATATTGCCGAATGTCGCAACGATATTATTCAGTTGAAAGTTTATCAGTCGTCAAAGATGCACAGTTCAAGCACACCACCATCGTCGCCACCACCTCAGAATCTACCAAAAGATCATCAGCGCCAACATAATGGACAGAACCATGAGGACCACCTACAGGACCACCGTGATCCGCTACAAGAGATGCTCGGAGAAGGCCAGGAGGTGCCGTTTGATTCACTTGATCAACCCGATCAGGACAGGACGACGAGGTCTGATGCTCTTGGGAATCAGTCTGTAAAGGAGACTGAACGTTCCACAGAAGATGAAAAGTCAGTGAAGCCTGGCCTTGAGGAGGATATACTGCATGATCAGCCTAATGAGCACTGCACTTGTCAACAACAGTGTGTACTGCATGATAAACTTCAGCAACCGCAAAAGAGCCACCAGTTTGTGATGAGGAGTGAAATCGATCAGATTGTCGCTACTGCCGTAAGCTCAGCAGCAGCGAATATAGAAGCGAAGCTTCTCGCCATTAGTGAATCGAAGGCAGGAGAGATGAAGGAGATGCAAACCAAGATAGTTCAACAGGACGAGGAAATCCTTCGGCTGAAGGAAGAGGTAAAATGTCTTCGCGCTCAAATCAAGTTCCAAACCCACATGAGGAGCGCTCTGGATAGTATGGCGACCGCTATGGAGATTGACGAGAGGTTTGTCAACGCCGAGGTCTTGACCAAAACACACTCGAACCGTATCGGGCTATTAGAAGCGAACATGCGTCGGCTTGAGGAATTGTCGATGGCTCAATACACTACGGAGCACTCGTCTCGCCAACGCAAGTTAGATCCACCATCATCGCTGCTGGAAAACAACAAGGGCGATGGTAACAATGGACAGCCCAGACTGTGGCCATCTCAATCGACGGTGTCATTAGCCACGACCAAGCCAGACAAGCTGCCAAATAATACAAAAGATATACCGAAGCTTGAAGTAGAGCTTTTGGTTACATCTCGTACAGCACAGGAAGAAGTTGATGACTCCGAGCCAGTGAAGACACAAGCTACACCCAAACGAATGTCCAAGAGACTTCGATCTAAAGTGGAAATCTAGAAGGAGCAAAGCTGGTTCTTTAGCACCCAAAATCAGATTGACTTTGTCCTGTCATGCTACAGATAGCAATGGTACAAACATAGCATTCTTCATCTTATCTCTCATTTACATATAATTGTAATGGGGGATTCATCTATGCTCTCTACTCTCATATAGCTTTAAACAAATGATAGGTATCTTACACCTACTGTGTTTGTTGTTCATCAGAGTGCCCCCCCTTTTAGCAGTGACGGGGCCGTAAGGTAACTGCAGCACGTAGCACGAAATAGCACACCTATCAGGGAGCTTGTAGATGATGAGTTCTTTGATAACAAGAAGAATTACTTGATGCAGCTTTCTATAAGACAATCCCGTAAATAGTTCTGCGTCGTATGCATCAATACAAGACGAAGATCTCTTCGTGATTGTGCGGCGTATTAGTAATGCTGGGAAAAAATTGAGGATGCAGGATGGGAGTTTGTGTAACCCCTCAAATTACGCGTTCTCAGCTCAGGAGTATGCGCAGAAGATATGAGCAAGAAAATATAAGAGGAATGAATTTCCCCAGTGCTGCTCATTCGCATTTCATTTGTTTTTTCTCAATTTCCAACTTTCCGTTTCTCACGTCTCTCTCTCTTTCGCTCTCAGCAAAAACTCTCGTTTTTTTTCAAATAATGGTTGGCCGTACCCTCATCATTACCGGTGTGTCACGCGGAATCGGACGCTCGGCTGTTTACCAGGCCACTCAACACTTCGACTGCAACGTGATTGGCATTGCTCGATCGCAGGAAGCTCTTGAGGCTCTGGCCAAGGATGAGTCCTTGAAGGACCGTTTCAAGTATATCGCCGGCGATGTGGCCGATGAGAAGGTCATTCATGAGGCTGTCGAACTCGCAAAGTCTTCGTGGAGTGGTCAGCTGCATGGCCTTATCCTCAATGCTGCGTAAGTATAGCCAGATCATTACGAATGGATCAAAGGGGGAGGGGACAAGAAGAAAAAAACAGATGGCGAGGAACTAAGCGGGGGAGCTGAGTTGCAAAATGACGAAACAGAACGGATCACATCATGAGGCGACATAGCATGTCTACAAGGTCTTTACTAACTAAATGCCTCACACAAATCTGGATGGTTCGTTTCTCCTCCTACTCCCGCGTAGCGTCATTGAGCCGATCACCTCCATCGCCGAGTCCGACGTTGCTGACTGGAAGAGGTAATTCTGCTTAGGCCAACTTGTTCCTATGCATCCTCGACTGTAGTTGTACCACACGTTACTCTATCTATGTTATAGCATTGCCTCTGGAGAATTCCATATACTTGCGCAGTCGAGAGAGTCAATTTCACAAGTGACTCCTCGTTACTATCCTTAGACTGCTTGACAGTGTTGCCAACCTTCTACTGACTTTATTCTATATCCCCTTGTATTAGACTGTACGATGTCAATTTCTTCTCTCTCATCACAGCAGCAAAGATTAGCTTGCCTGCACTTCGTGAGACAAAGGGGCGGATCATCATGGTGGGTTCGAGTGCTTCCCAGTATGCCTTCAAAGGATGGGGTGCCTACTGCACCTCCAAGATTGCAACAAACATGCTTGCCGAGATTCTTTCAATCGAAGAAAAGGACGTCACTACCATTTCTATCCACCCAGGTGTTGTTGACACTTCGATGCAAGGAGTCATTCGTGACCAGGGTATGCTTTTTTGTTTTTTTATTGTGTCCATCAAAAATATCTAATGGAACATTAGGAAGAAGCAAATCGTGCTGACATGATCCTTTCTAACCTCCTAAACTTTATTGGGTTTCCCGTTTATCGTATTCAATAGGCGCCCAGAGTATGGGAGAGGCTCATGCCACATTTGTCAATCTCCATAAGGAAGGAATCCTTATCCATCCCGACGTTCCTGGCTACATCCTGGCTAACTTGGCCTTGAACGCCACCCAAGATCTTAGCGGCAAATATGTGTCTTATGATCAACCCGAGATCATGGGGCCCTATGGCAAGAAGTAGAGAACCAAACATTTCACTTGTTTCTAGTTGAATAAAGTGGGTAGCCGAGTTTCCGAGGTCGACCAAATCACTCAGTGGCTGAATGGCGGTTTTGATTGAAGAGTCCTTACTCGCGTGAGAACAAGGCATACATTCATGCAATACGAAGGAAATGAGGAAAAGGATTGAGAAGACTTGATTAAATATGATATTGGAGTCCGAGCGCTTATATTTGTAACTGCTCAATTACGAATTCTATGTTTATATCGCAAACATTTTTATTCTTTTCACAATATTATCACCGAAGACTAAGCGTCAATCTTGGCGCGTAGTTCAAATGGAAAGGACAAGACCGAGGATGAGGTATAGCATATCTAAACCAGCAACATATTTCTGATCAATGACATTCAGCTTCCAAATCGAAAGGCGATGGTTGGGTGCTTCAGTGCTTTTATAACTATGAGAAGACAGTCAAAGAGCGTTATTTTTCTTATTACTCCAGGAGAAATTAATTGAATTGGACGTTGGTATCGTAAAGATGAATCTTCAACTTGCGAACTGACTAATTCTTTTCCAGGTTTTCCAACCGTTCCTTGGCCTTGGAAGAACCTTGTGCTGCAGACTTGCGATACCAATAGATGGCCTCTGAATGGTCCATCGGAACTCCAAATCCAAATTCATACATAGTACCAATATTCCACTGTCCTTCTGAATTTCCTGCATTTGCCGACTTGAGAAACCATATTGCAGCCTCAGCATAGTCTTTCTTGACGCCCAGGCCGTTCTTGTACATCCTTGCAAGATTGTTCAGTGCTTTGACAAATCCCTTTTCGGCTGCCTTGCGATAGAGTGATATAGCTTTTTCGTAATTTCTTTCCACACCCCATCCCATCTCATACATCCGCCCTAAATCTGTCTGTGCTATAGCGTTTCCTCCATTTGCTGCCCTGGTGTACCATAATACTGCTTCGTCAAGATTTTGCTCAACACCAAGTCCATTCTGGTATATCCACCCGAGATTGCATGCTGCAATCGTATCTTTTAGATCTGCGGCTTTGCGATACCATAAAGCTGCCTCATCATAATCTTGTTGAACACCCCGGCCGTTCTGGTAAATCATTGCAAGGGTGGTCATGGCCCTGGGCAGACCATGCTTCGCAGCCTTACGAAGCCATTTTATCGCCTCATCATAGTCTCTGTGGACTCCCCAGCCTTTCAAATACATCATACCGAGGCTGTGCTCACCCGACGAGTTACCCTGCTCTGCTGCTTTGCGGTACAATGAAACAGCCTTGGTGATGTCTTTGCCGACTCCGAGTTCATTTTGATACATATATCCAAGTTGGTATTGTGCATCTGAATTCCCTTGCTTCGCCGCCTTTTGGAACCATAAAACAGCTTTAGCAAAGTCCTTTTGGACTCCTATGCCTTTCAGATACACTAAGCCAAGACTGTATTGCCCAGGGGCATGTCCCTGGTCCGCCGACTTGCGATACAATGAAACGGCCAGCTCGAGATTTTGCTCTACTCCTTGGCCAGTCTGATAGAGGAAACCAAGGTTCTTTTGAGCTGGTGCATCACCCTGATCAGCCGACTTTTGATACCATGAAGCTGCTACAACATAGTCTTGTTCGACTCCTTTGCTGGTTTGATACGCATTTCCAAGGAAGCGCTGAGCTACTGCATTGCCCTGATCAGCCGACTTTTGATACCATGAAGCTGCTACAACGTAGTCTTTTTTGACTCCTTTGCCGGTTTGATATGCATATCCAAGGAAGTACTGAGCTACTGCAACACCCTGATCAGCCGACTTTTGATACAATGAAACTGCTGCAACGTAGTCTCGTTTGACGCCTTTACCAGTTTGATAGAGATAACCAAGGAAGCTCTGAGCTGTTGCATTTCCTTGGTCAGCCGACTTTTGATACCATGAAGCGGCCATAGCGAAATCTTGTTTGACTCCTATGCCATATTGATAAGCACATCCAAGGTTTTTCTGCGCAGACGCATCTCCTTGTTCTGCCGATTTGCGATACCATGTTACTGCCTTTGTATAATCTTGTTCGACTCCCCAGCCTTTTTGGTACATCCAACCAATGTTATTTTCTCCTTGTGCGTATCCTTGATCCGCTGACTTGTGAAACCAAAAGATTGCCTTCTCATAATCCTTCTCAACACCCCAGCCTTTCAAGTACATATATCCTAGATTGCTTTGTGCCGCCGCGTCTCCCTGTTTCGACGCTCTATCGTACCATAAGACTGCTTCATCGTAGCTTTGATCGACTCCGAGCCCCTTCTCATACATACTACCAAGCAGGTTTTGAGCTCTTGGTTGCCCTCTTTCAGCTGCTAAACGCAGCCAGTACACGGCATCACTGTGATTCTCATTTGTACCGCAGCCGTTTGATAAGAATTCACCAGTCTTGTATTGTGCTTCGATGGACCCCTGGGCTGCAGCTCTAAGATACCACTTGAATGACTCTGGATAGTTCTGGTGGACACCATCACCCTTCTCATGCTTGGTGGCCAGTGCCATTTGGGCTTCAACATCTCCCTTTTCAGCATTGGCCAAAAGGTCACTGATATCATTTGGCAAATGACAATGAGCCTCACTTGACTTGGCAGAGCCATTTTCCAACAAAGACACGCTGGTTAACCCTTCAAGACCTGTTGAAACGCTGACCTCAGGGTCTCTGCTGATCGATAAGCCTTCAAGTACCAGCTCCTCATCATCAATAATGGCTATCTCACGCGCTTCAGGTCGTTTGGACTGGTCTTGGCTCCAACAACGCTTGATCCACGTACTATAATCAATTGGTATACCTTCGAGAAGCTCTTCACGCCCGCCGCTATTAACATATGATATCACTGTAGCTTTGTCGACCTGGTGTTTGAAGGGCACAGTACAATTGGTAGCCATTTCCCACATCACCATCCCAAGTGCGTATACATCCGATTTGGTGGAATATTGGGGTTCTGCCTCCAAGAGTTCTGGAGCCATCCATCGAAATGTGTCTGTTGATGTTCCTGTCGATCTCGATCGAGAGGCAGACATAGCTTTGACTGTGGCCAAACCATAATCGCACAGTCTGACCTCCATATGGCGTGTTAGGAGGACATTCTTGCTTCTGAGGTCTCGGTGGAGAATACCCATGTAGTGGATGTAAGCGAGGCCATTCGCAATCTCTTGGGTAATACGTAACTTGGATGGCCAGTCGGCTAACTTTCCGCACTCAATGGCGCGTTCGAGGCTGCCTCCTTCGACATATTCCATAGCTATGATGAACATGTCTTCATGGTAGGATGACCCATAAAACTGGATGATGTGTCGGTCAGCCAAGAGCTGGACTTCCTTGATCTCTTTCTGAATGACATCAATTTGAAGGACCTCATCTCGAGTCAACTGAAACTTCTTGATGGCCGCCTTGCGACCTTCCCAATGAGCTTTGTAGACGTCTCCATAACTGCCAGTACCGATGAGTACTCTTACAGATAAAGACGGCTAGCAATAAAAGAAAAGCTAGTATGTAAGTTTTATATTCATTTTTGTAGCCATTGGACGCAAGTTAATCAAGAGTTTTACTTGGTCTTACCATGTTGCTGGAAAATTGGTGCGTAATGCGTAACGCTTTTTAGAATGATGAATGAAGTATGGAAAGTATATGATTTGAATGAGGAAATGAACAGTAAATTTGGATGAATATTTGTAATGAGCCGAGTTGGGGCCCTCAGAGAGTGTTGATAGAGAGGAAAATGACCAGATGTGGGTGGGCAGTGCCATTCCAAATGCACTCCTGAATTTCGTGCTACCGAGAAAGAGTGCCTCTTGCCTTGTCTAGAAATTCCACGCAAACTGCAGAGCACAGTATTCGACCAAAAATCGCATTCCCACGTATGCCTTTACTGCATACGATATGCTGTGTCTCGGTAGTTTTGATCAATTTCAGCATGCATAAGTTTTATGTTTACTTTTAGTACATGCTTTTCTTTTCCTCATCTACTTTCACTTTATTTCTGCAGGCGAAGCTCCAGTAAGCGTGAGTTTTTGACAGAAAGAGAGAACTAGCAGCGTTTTAGATTTGTTTTAATAATGACAAGTAATAGGTTAGCATATCCTTCCTGTAAGTTAATCCGTATTCGTATAATTCGTTTCAAAACGCGTGTTGTGGAGATGGCTATTTGTTAGAGTCCAAATTTTGTACCTCTGAATTTTTTTTCTTGCACTCACTTGGGTTTTACGGCTCTCCTCCAATAGCTTCAGCTATGTTTTCCCCCCTTCCCTACGAACTGTTACCTGTGGTGGGGCAGGTTGACTAGAGATGCTGTGTGGCAGTGCCATAGTTGAATTCTTGGAACTGGCGATTCAACAATCAATGGTGGCATGGTCACACAAAGCCTCTCAATCCAATTAACATCTGGAAGAATTGTCGGAATTCCAATCGCGTATATTTCCCCGAGAAGAGTTACAAAGCTTTCATAGGGAGATTGTACTAAGTATTTCCATGAAGAAATCGAGTCTTACCTGTGCGCTTCCTTCGGTCCTAGTTGTGGCATTCACTATTTGTTTTGTTTATCAGCACCGCTTTCGCTTACAAGGAAAGAATTTTTTGCCTGTTTAGTTTCTTAACGCCTCCTTTAAGAGGGCTATGCAGTAAGAGCTAGACACGGACAATGTCACATCTCGACAGGCCGTGGCGCTATCTCCCTGTCCTATTGTCCTGTAAATAGGAATATTAAAGGACGTAAGAATCATAGGATAATTTTCCTATGTTCGACCTAATTCTAACGTGAGGATGCAGAGTTGTATGGTATGGTTCTTGGATCTATTAAAATGCAAACATTCATGAAAGCCTTACAATCGGCATCTATTGCAGTATCGTAGTCAAGAAAGTAGTCAGGTATGCAATGAGTAGTAGGATAGCGGGGTGGTATTACATGACCTCGGTGCTGATGTAGCTCAGGCGCATATACGCTAAATGGAATCGGGGTCCCTGTGACCTACATTCATATATTCCATCTTCTCATTTTGGTGGGTGCTAAGGATATACAAAATCTCGTTTTATTCTAGGCAATAAACTACTTTTGGCCATACTTTGACATAATGGAAGGGTCGTTGTAAGAACAGAACTTGCCATGAAGGTCCTCTGTGGCATTAACAGCAAGATTGGCCACGATGTAACCAGGTACTTCAGGCTTCAGAAGAGCGCCTTCCTCATGTAACTTGATAAACCTAGAGTGGTGGTCCAACATACTCTTGGCACCTATTGCATATTTTCATTAAAAAGTGATATCACACAGTAGATGAGTTTTCTGTAACCCATTATAACTTCATATGAGAGAAACTAAAAAAAAAGAAGCGGGAGGCGAATACCTTGGTCACGAATGATAGCTTGCATGTCTGTATCGATGACACCAGGACGCAGAGCAACTGTAATGATGTCACTTTCTTCGCAGGCAATGCATTCATTGAGCATATTCATGGCAGCCTTAGCCGTACAGTAAGCTCCCCAACCCTTGCATCCCTTGACAGCAGCTCCCGAGCTGACCATGACGATACGACCCTTGGATTCACGGAGGGCAGGCAAGCTGACAGCCACAGCTGAGACCAAGGAAAAGAAGTTGACATCAAAATGCCTAGATGAAGTGAATAATCGTTGAGATGAAGGGTAAGTAGCTGAGTTATAGCCATTGTGGTCAAATTCTCCCATATACAGAAGTTGCATATGAGATTCTTTTCAGATCAATATGAATGGAACAAAGCGTGAGAAAAATGTCTTATTCCTTCAATTCCAATTCCAGAGCCATACTTCTTCCACTCGGCAATGTTAGCGTCGGCGATGGAGGCAATAGGTTCGATAACGCTACAAAGAAAATGAAAGCAGGAATAGAAGAGCTCCATTAGCCCTAATTCATATTGATCCAAGTGACCTTCAAGCAGCTTGATGAAATCATATGTATTTCATACCCAGCGTTCAAGACCAAGCCATCCAGGCGACCGCTCCACGAAGACTTGGCTAGCGCGACGGCGTCGGTCATAGTTTTCTCATCGGTCACATCACCAACGACGAACTTGAAGCGATCTTTCAAGGAGACGTCCTGAGCAAGTGCCTCAAGAGCTTCACGTGTCCGTGCCACGCCAATCACGTTGCAGTGGAGGTGCTGGATGGCCTGGGTGACGACAGCACGGCCAAGGCCGCGCGAAGCACCAGTGACAATGAGCGTACGCACAGTCATTCTTTCTCTGTTTGAAATGGGAAGAGTGGAAGGGAGGGGAATGTCGTGAACAATGGCTAATGAATGTTGCTTTGTCCAATGTGGGACACCTCGGTGTATTTTTGCACGTCACGCAACGGTCGCCAATCAGCAATAGGTGTGGTGTCGTGTTACCTTGGCGCCGATATCCCAAAGCATCAAGGTTCTGAAAGGTACGCGAATCAACAGTAGCGAGATTCCAAGTACAATTTTGCATCCTGCAAGCCACTGTACTAGCAGCAAAGATGATCTTTTCTTTGAAAGTTAACAATTGTCGCTTCTTCGCGGCATCCATCCTTCAGAGAACAACCAATGCCATAGATAACAGTAGTGTTTCCAAGAAGCATGACTCCATTCACTATCATATTGAGCTGAGGGAGCGAAGAAATCGTGGAATGCTGGAACACCGTTGACTCTTTCGTTGGCTGGATTTAAACCAGTTATGATATCTGGTCAAGCTATTCCATGTCTCTAGTAACGAAAGAGGAAAGAAACCCAATTGCATTGTTCCATCCAGATACAAAATTGTAACAAAACGAAATTCCTCGGGAGTATAGTCAATTATCGCATTGAGAGTCTTTATCAAAGGGCACATGCACTGTGCTACTCACTAATAATCTGACATGTAAAATGCGCCGAGTACACTTCAACGGTATTTGGTCAGAGGGTAGCACAAGGAACATGCACACCATCGCCATCATTTAATGTCTCATTAACATCTTTCATTTCACACCACAATGGTAAGTTATACATTATGTCAAGATCCTATAAAAAAAGAAGGTCGGGTCGGCTTCTGACATTTAACATTTTTTATAGACAGTTGCTCTTGGAGAGTGTATAGGTACAGGTGGATATAGCTCTGTTCACCGTGCTACCTGGCGTGGACTACCATGTGCCGTCAAAAAGTTCCATGCCACCGAAACTGGGCAGCTTAATTTAAAGGTCCAGAACGAGATTTCTATCCTAAAGAAACTCAAGAATCGGTATATTATCCAACTTTTCGACGTCGTCCACGAAAACGACCAAATACTCGTGATTATGGATATTGCCGAGAATGGGTCTCTAGCGGATGTTATCATGAAAGGCGATCTAGGCTGGTCGACCAAAGAGCGTCTTGCACATGAAATCGCTCGAGGACTTGAGTATATCCATGCCGAGGGTATCCTCCATCGGGACCTGAAAAGTCAGAACGTGCTCCTCAACGGGCATATGGAGGTAAAGCTCTGTGACTTTGGGTTCGCGATGGACAGCGCATCTAAAACGACCGTGCCAAGTCCATCAATCCAAGGGACCTTGCGCTGGATGGCACCAGAGCTCTTGTCCAGGCAGCCTATATACTCGACGAAGTCGGACATGTACGCCTATGGCATGGTGTTGTGGGAAATGGCGGCCTGCTGCACCCGACCGTTCAAGCTGCAGCCCGATGAGTCGACGGTGGCCGTCCTTATTGAAGAAGGAGAGCGAGAGGAGATCCCCTACGACACTCCTGTTCAGTACAATGAATGGATCATACGCTGCTGGGACCAGCTTCCCTCCAACCGACCTGAGGCCAAGGAGGTGACCTTTTTCAGCCTTGCGACAGATGATAACACTGTTGACGAATCGGACTCAGACGAAACACTTTGGATGAAATCGCTGACTCTCGTCAATTCTTTCTCGGTAGCTAAATCCTTTAGAACTTTGTGCGAGTATGACACGTCGAACCACGAAGATCTGGCCACTCATGAGACTGAATCAGTGAAATGGCTCAGTACAGCAGCGGAAAATGGAAATCCCATTGCTCAGTTTAATCTCGCAGTACTGCACTTTCGCGGACAAAGAGTCGAGCAGAGCGACACGGAAGCAGTCAAATGGTTCCAAAAGGCAGCAGCTCAGGGGAACCCTCAGGCTCAATTTAACCTTGGATGTATGCACGCGGAGGGTCGAAGTGTTGTACAGAGCGATGCCGAGGCATTCAAGTGGTATCTCAAAGCGGCCGAACAAGGCTATGCAAGCGCTCAGTTTAATGTCGCCGTGTCATATGACAATGGCCACGGAGTCGAGCAGAACGACGCTGAAGCAGTCAAATGGTATCTCAAAGCAGCAGAAAATGGGGTACCCAATGCAAAGCGCAACCTTGAATTGATGTACAATGCTGGACGATGCACTACGGTCAGGCCTGACAAGGTGACCATACAGGGGCTCCCTCAGGAAGAGTATTCTCCCGGAGTAATGCGCTATGACGGTCGAGAGGTCCCACGTGTAGCTGGAGTACAAAGCGCAAATGCGCAATACGTACTTAGCCCATTGCAGCCTGATAATCAAGAGGTCAAGAAGGCTGGTTTGGTACATCCTGCTGCTATGCGCTAACCAGGCGAAGATCTTGGAGATTTTCATGTTTGGAATGGCTAGATACCTGCACCCTGAGGTCTCAGTGATTCGCAGTGTAGTTTCTTGTCCCCTCACTTTTTTCCTTAAGTGGTCTTGTTTGTGCACAATAAATATACATGGATGTTCGTTCGTAACTCAAAAGGCAGCATTAGACCAACGATAGTTGCTCATTCATTCATAGAGTGGCCATTAATTTCTTGCCTCCACCTTTTATATTATTGTGCGCCTGGTGCATAACCAGTTGAGTCGAAGCAGCTGTGATTTTCCGCTCTTGTCTATTTCTCTTCAACTTTTACTTCGATATTTACCACTGCATAGAGTTTGATTTCGTATTCAAAGCTTTGATATAACAATACATATTGTGAACTCGTGAAATGCGAACAAATTTAGCTGTAGTTGGGAATGGTAACACGGACAAACGTTCCTTGTTAAATGTGCAAGTGTATTGTCATTTATATGCATTATTATCTTCATTTTTTTGTAATTCGCAAATAAAATATGGAGCGTACGATCTTCAAATCCTACGTTCCTTCAATGAGCGAGATTCTGCGCGCTCCGCCTCAAGCTCGTTGACCCATCCTGTCACCATTGGGTGCTTAAACTTGCCTTTTGTTCCGGCAAAGAAGCTCTCCAGAGTTGTATTTTCAGCTAAAGGTCAAAAAAAATGAATGTGATACCATGAATACATTAGTCTACACGGCGAAAAGCTCCAATTCCTCGGTTTAGCAATATTACATTGATAGAAATCGACCTGAAGGGCTTACATTTTTCATATTCCAGTGCTTGCATGATCATCTCAAATTTGTCAAAATCCTTGACAAGGAGTGCCTCTGGTGTGGAAGCAGCCTCGTATTCTGCCCACAGTGCCGAAATTTCCTGAGCCTGCTCTGTCCACCCCAATAGATCGTGGCAGAGGTAATGCATGGCATTCTAGTAAGCGAAGGAACGTAATGAATGAACGGCTTAGTTCATTTGTCATATTCAAGACAACCCATGACATCGAGCCGACTGTTGACTTTTTTTATACCTTCTCTCGTGTATGTTTGTCCTCTTCCGTGACGCCATCATACGGCGTAATGTCACCCTGTTACAGACAGAAGATTATTAGACTCCACTGTTAATGTCACACCTGCTTGCCGTCATCTAGTCCGATAAGAAATATATGTCGAACTACATACCACCAAGCTTTCAGCAAGATCATGGACCATGGCCATCTTGATGCACCGCATCTTATCAACACCGGCTGTCTTTTC
This sequence comes from Actinomortierella wolfii, assembly GCA_016098105.1. Lineage (NCBI taxonomy): Eukaryota > Fungi > Mortierellomycota > Mortierellomycetes > Mortierellales > Mortierellaceae > Actinomortierella > Actinomortierella wolfii. The sequence goes on from JAAAIY010000041.1 coordinate 19,655, forward strand.
GTCAATCAACAGTGCCATAATACTCATTCTGTACATGTGATCGGCAATGGATTCGGCGGGTTTGATTCCATTGTTGATCCATCCTGTCCGTTTTGTTCGCTAAGCAAAGAGAATTTGAGCACTGACGTCAATAATGTGTCGATGATACTAGTCATGTATTCTGACGTGACAAATAAACATATTACTACATCCCTACCTTGAGATTCTCCACCGTATGCAAAAACTGCAGCGTGCCCTTAATCGATGGGTGGTGTGCAGCACGTTTTTGTCCTGCATGGTTGGATGCAAGTTCAGCTTGTCGTGCTACCACAGTGGCTATTTTGGATACGGTCGATTTATTCGTTAATTTCGGTTTCGGCTGGCAGATTGCGGCAACTTTGCATAACTTTTTCCCCTCGTCCCTCCTCCCCCCCCAGTTTTTTTTTTTCTCTTACGTTGGTCGGCAGATCCTTCAACAATCTCGAGAAGTTCACCATCGTTGAGGTCATTTAGCTTAGTGACGAGCTCACCCTTATGATCGACGCGCAGGAGTGAGATAGGGTTTGCTTCTGGTAGGTTGGCGATTGACTTGGCCTGTTCATAAAGGTCCTTGGTAACCGCGCCAGGGCGCAGTCGGATCGACGAGTCGTAGACGGCACCACGATATTGGATCTTGACAACGGGAGAGCCGGTGGTAGGCTCGGAAACTGGATTCAAGTCTGACGGGTCCATGCTTTTTGGTGAATGTGTGAGGAGGGAGTTGGTGAGGCGAAATTGTCACGTTTGCTCATTCATAAATGAATAAATGCATGGGTAATGGGATGTGTGGGGAAATACAGGTGATCCACAATGTTGTAAGGAAATACAAGTCACCAGGTCTTATCTCAGCTTTTTTTTTTCTGGCGCCAGACGGGAAAAAATTATATTTATACAAATTCGTGTGCGCAAGCAAACCCAACAAAAAAATGGTCATAGGGGAGAGAGAGAGAGAGAAAGAGAGCAGGGTCATGGAGTGGCGCAGTAGGACTGAGCAAGAATGAATGTATGTGAACAGATACTTATCGATAGCAAGGACTGTGGTAAGGTATAGGCATGCGCCAGTTTTTTTTGTGTCTGGTGTGGGAAAACAAGGTTTGGGCTGCTTTTCAAATAATCCACCCTGGTGACTGCCACCTTATACATGTATAAAAAGGGTGCCATTTCCCCATGGCCGACTTTTCGTTTTTTTTCTTCTTTTTTGTGTGTCTGGGTCTTGTTCTCGGTGGTTGGTTGTTAACACTCTCACCTTCTCTCTTCTCCCTCTCTCACTTCTTACTCCCACCCCTTACACCTCTCTCCCTCTCCCATTCTCTGAAAAACACAAGTTCATTCCATTCATTCAGTCCGTCGGTCAGTCTGTCATTCCATGTGCAAGCACCACTTCCATATTGAAGACTTCCTCGAGCAAGGCGACGTCGAGCAGGTTGTCGACGAAGCACCCCAAGAGCCCGTGCCCCGCGCGGAGTCGCCCAAGGAAGATTCGTTCGAGGTGCCAGATGCCCGTGCCGACCATGAAGAGGCCAAAGCGAGCAGCCATGGCCCGCTCGAGCACCATGATCATACGCCCTTTTATTCGTACCACAATGAAAAGGCCATTAAGCAGGTAAGCATGCGGGACGTTGGTCACTTGATACCACGGTATTAATATCACCGTTAAACATTTCTGGGAAAAAAAAATATTTCATGCCCTTTTTCCGTAGAGTATAAAGACAGAGGAAGGGAATGTCATGTCTCCCTTCACCTCTTTCTGTCAACTGGACCATGCTCTCTACAAACCCTGCTACCCTCCCTTCCCCACACTGCAACCAGTTTTATGCAATTGCTTCCCATTTTTGTCACACTACTACCGAGAACGTCTTAAACGCAAATCCACGAACTGTATTAGTCTTAAACATTTGTGAGCAACCTTATTCTTTGACTGCATACTAAACCTCTTTCTCACGCTCACGCATGTTTACACCATCATTCTCCATTTTTCCTCTTTCTCTCTCTCTCTCTCTTATTCTTTTTCGTGCCACTTTTAACAGGAAGACAACAAGTACTTGGCCCATGAGACATACAAGCCTCAAGTTGTGACGACCGCGGGTACGAATGCGCCTAATATGTCTAGCACTGCACTCGACACCACGCCAGAAAATCTGCGTAATGTCGACGGCAATGCAGGCATCATGGATGAGCCTGTCGGCGACCACGACAACAGCCTCCGGCCCAACTTTGCCCCCAACGATGAGGTCACTCGCGAGCTCAAGGAGCTCTATACCAACTTCCAAAAGTGTCTTGACTTGCGTGAAAAGTATATGCGTGTTTCCTGCCAGCGAGTTGGTGACAACCCCAACGACAAGGATGACTGGGTCATTTACCCGCCTCCTCCTCCTCCATCGTGGCCAGCTCCCCCAGAAGGCACCAAAATTCGCGTCAGCGATGGCCCTGCTAGCATTGGCAGCGACTTTGTGCGGGAGGAAGTTACTATTCCAGGCATGTGCGACATGTGGTTCGAGCTTGATGATACGGGTATCTTCCAGGTGTACGAGACTCAAGACGAGGTTGCCAAGAAGAACACCATTGTTCAGGTTCCAACCCCCAAGGAATACTTTGTTGATCTTGACTTTATTCTGTCGGTCATCTCGGACGGTCCTACAAAGAGCTTTGCCTTCCGCCGTCTCAAGTACCTGGAGAGCAAGTGGCACATGTACATCCTGCTCAACGAATACGAAGAGCTTGCTGAGGCCAAGCGCGTACCCCATCGCGACTTTTACAATGTTCGTAAGGTGGACACGCACGTTCACCATTCGTCCTGTATGAACCAGAAGCATCTGCTGCGGTTCATCAAGTCCAAGATGAAGAAGACCCCAGACGATGTAGTCATTTTCCGTGATGGCAAGAATCTAACCCTCCGACAAGTGTTTGAGTCTCTGAATCTCACTGCCTACGATCTTAGTATTGACACCTTGGATATGCATGTAAGTTGAACTAGAAAACTTTTTTTCACCTCTTGAGATATAGGAGGTATATCCACAATCCACTCACACAAAGTTTTCTCTTTTCTCATCACATTCTCCTCTAATCTCACTTGAAATCAACAGGCTCACAAGGATTCTTTCCACCGTTTTGACAAGTTCAACCTCAAGTACAACCCTATTGGCGAATCTCGTCTGCGTGAGATCTTCCTTAAGACGGATAACAAGATCAAGGGCCAATACTTGGCTGAGATTACCCGTGAGGTCTTCTCGGATCTTGAGCAGAGCAAGTACCAAATGGCCGAGTACCGTATCTCGATCTATGGCCGTAGCATGGACGAGTGGGACAAACTGGCCGATTGGGTTGTCGATAACAAGCTGTTTTCGCCCAATGTGCGCTGGCTGATCCAAGTGCCCCGTCTGTACAATATCTACAAGGCAGCGAAGACTGTAGACAACTTTGAGCAAGTAATCCAAAACATTTTCCGCCCCTTGTTTGAGGTCACCAAGGACCCTTCATCCCACCCCAATCTGCATATCTTTTTGCAGCGCGTTATCGGTTTTGACTCTGTCGATGATGAATCCAAGGCCGAACGTCGCATCTACAAGAAGTACCCCTATCCTCGCGTCTGGAACACTGGCATGAACCCTCCCTATAGCTACTACATTTACTACATGTTTGCCAATATGACCAGCCTCAACGCCTTCCGTCAACGCCGGGGCTTCAGTAAGTATCGGGCAACCTTTTACGAAAATTTTGCTGGGAGAGTCTTTGTCAATTCATGGATTAGTATTAGGCTATATGCTAACAGAAATTTCTCTTACTATTCTACTAATACGTAGACACATTTGTGCTGAGACCGCACTGCGGTGAGGCCGGTGATACTGACCACTTGACCTCAGCTTTCCTGACGTCGTTTGGTATTTCCCACGGTATTTTGCTCCGCAAGGTGCCAGCACTCCAGTATCTGTACTACCTGACGCAGATGGGTATTGCTATGTCGCCTCTGTCGAACAATGCACTCTTCCTCGATTATGAGCGCAATCCCTTCCCAACCTTCTTCCACCGTGGTCTCAATGTCAGTTTGTCAACGGACGATCCACTGCAGTTCCACTTTACGAAGGAGCCTCTGATTGAAGAATACAGTGTTGCAGCTCAGGTAAGAATTTGGACTTTTTTTTATTTCGTCAAATGATGTATTTATTTGCCTACAAAGGAAGACCCATTATTTTATTCTATCCGTATATTTGATTTATTTTATGGTCTATGTCGGAATGATCGCTTGTTGACACCACTGTATTTATTTGAATATCTCTTTTCTCTTTAGATCTGGAAACTGTCCGCTGCCGATATGTGCGAGATCTCGCGCAACTCGGTAGTGCAGTCCGGTTTCGAGAACAAGATCAAGAAACACTGGATCGGCAAGAAGTGGTACCTGCCTGGCGTGCTGGGCAACGACATGGAGCGTACCAATGTCCCGAACATCCGTATTGCCTTCCGTCACGAGACCTTGCGTGAGGAGCTCGACATGCTCCATCGCTACTCTCAAGTCGCACATCCACCCATGTTTACTACCACTCCACGTGACCTCTTTAAGCGTATGGCTTCGAGCGCCGCATCACCCGCACTCTTTGGTCTTCATCACCAAGGCGGCGCTGGTGGTACTCCGACCGGTTTGGGCTCTGGCTACAACACTGTTCCAGAGTCTCCCTTCACCTTGCAGCCCGTGACGAGTGGCATTGGTGCCCTATCCGATGTGAGCGACATGTCTCTCTTGATCCAGGGCCACCCACACTTGCCACAGGCGTCACTGCAGACTATTCATGAGCAAGGCCACGCCCATACTAATGTCATGACGGTCGCACACCAACTTGGAATGCTGTCATGCGTTTCTGGAGTTTCGGAGATGGCCGAGCGTGCGCTTGCCAAGAAGAAGAGGGAGGAGCGCATGCGAATGGAGAGTGGGCAGCAGGGCCAGAATTAGTGTGTAAACTACATTTTGATTGGGCTATGTGATTTTGTTTGTTGTCTTTTTTTTTGTCCCCAATTCTTTCGATTTGTTTTTTTTTTGAAGTTTTTGCTAGATATTTCTGTCTTCCTTAATGTATGTTTCCTTTGTATGTTATATTGAGGATATGTGCTGTAGATTTATCAACCACAATTGTAAATACACGTGTACAAATTATTGAAATGATAACCTGAACAATGCTCAAACGTCCTGCCCACCCATGAGTTTCCGTATTGCCGCAGTTTGTTTGAAGTTATCGCGGTTTTACTTGTTTTCAAAAGACCAAAAAAACGCGTGTAGTCAAGTTACATCCAATGCGATCAAAAGATAATATCGTAAAGAAAAAAATGTTCAAAAAGTGTATTATTTCATGCTAATATCTGGCTTATTCAACATAAGTTTGCTGGTCTTCCCTAATCGCCTGTGGGTTATTTGGGATCGAGCCTTGTGGATCTCGCTTCTGAGAACCAGTGGACTGCTTGGAGACCAAGTGTGCGAGTCCCATGGTTGGTGTCGTGGACATTGGCTGCTTGTGGATACCAGGGGGCGACGACACCGTGGGTTTAGAAGGGAAGGAGGAAACAGGATCAGAGAGACCGTCGCCCAAGTCTTGAGGCTGGCGTGAGATGCGGCGCTCGACGTTCAGACCACTATCCGTTGCGCCATAGTTGGTACCCGCTGCCGTCACAGGGTAGTCCTTGGCAATGTTGAAGGGCAAGGAAGAGACAGGAGCCGAGTAAGGTGACGACGAGGCGGTCGGGCCGCCGACGGTTGAGGACGATGTAAGCGGTTGTGAATATGGCAAAGGTCCACTCTGGAAAGATTCCCCATAACCACTGCTGCTGCCGCCGCCCGCCGTGCCGCTGTTGATGGACTCTATCCGGCTGAGTAGCTTCTGCTTACTTTGAGGAGAGTAGCCATCTGAGAGCATGGCTTGCTGCTCTTCGTTGGTGTGGATTGTTGAAGGATAGCTTTGTGTTGGACTGGCCGGTGAAGGTGTACGTGGTGGAGGGGGCGGGTATGCTGGATGGACGACAATTGGACCAGAGTTGGAGTAATCTGACATGGAGATTCGCTTCTTGTCTTTTGATTTCAGCATGGCAGGCGGGACCACAGGTGGGATAGCATAGGGGTGAATGGCTGTAGGCGGTGCACCCGGTTGTGGGGTGCTGCCGCCAGGCGTGGAAACTTGCACACCACTCGTCCATCCTCCGTCATTGTAGCCGTTGCCACCATCGTGCGGATCCAGCAGATGTTGGTCGACACCGCCATTATAGCCGTCGTTGTATCCAGAGGGACCATATTCGTAGCCACCGGCGCCAGGACCGTAATCAGAAGCTTGTCCCTGAGCTCCACTTGTTCCTCCAGTGTGACCTTCGCCGCCGCTATATCCATGTCCTCCATTGCCGCCGCCTCCGGTATTGGGGTCGCCGTGGAAGTCTGTTGCATGACCAGAGGTGCCAGCGCCACCATCACCGCCATGCTGATATGCACCAGAGTCTTGTGCGCCTCCCCATGCGTCCTGACCTCCACCGTAATGATGATCATAGCCTACGTGATCGCCTCCGTATCCGCCACCATCATGCGCGTATCCGTCATAGCCATGATACACCTCCTGATTCAGGTAATGGGGTGAATGAGCCTGTGCCTGTGGCGAGCCGTAGCCATGATGTGAGTCGTCGTGATGATGGTAGTTTTGTTGTTGATTGTGTGCCGACATCTGCATCTCAGGTCCATCTCCTGGTGGAATAAAACCGGGCTGGATAGGGAGAGAGCCAAATGGATCATCGTTGCCAAAGGGTCGTTTCCGCTTCATCCGTTGCCGCTGCTTCATCCAGAGAGTGGTAAAGATGAATCCTACCACCACCACTGCCGCGACGGAAATGCCAATAATACCACTTGTCGGCATTCCACCGCCTGTAGATCCTGTATCGGTGGGTGTTGGTGCTACTGCAGGTGCGGTACCGGACGGAGGTGCCACAGGCCCTGGAGCCCCTGGAGCCCCTGTTGCAGGATTCTGGTTGGGCGTGGTGTTAGGGTTATTCCTATTGGTTGTAACACGTGGTGGAGGGTTGTTTGTGGTCCGTGGGGGAGGCACATTACGTGTCGTTGTTGGTCTTTCAGTGGTAGGTTCCCACCACGTGGTGGTGGTGGTGGTGGTTGGTTCAGTCCATGCTAATTTTGGTGTTGTTAAAAGTAAAAAAGGGTTGCAGAAGTCAGTTGGTTTTTTGTTCGTTTTACCCTGCATCCACGGGCATCGCTGTTTTCAACATTTTTTTACTACTTACTTGAAGTTGGAGGCCACCATTCTGAGCTGGAGCTGGAGGAGGTTGGAGGCGGAGACCAAGTGGATGTAGGATCTAATGGGGCTGACATTGTGGTAGTAGTTGTAGGGGCTGCCTCAGTGCTCGAGGAGCTCTGAGGGGGGAGGATAATAATTCGTTTTAACGTTGTGAGGAAGTTGGGTGCAAGGAGCAAAAATGGGGCGCAGGCAACACTTATTCGTGCGCTAAGTTTGCCACTAGTGCGAGTTTTTGATGGGGGGCGAAGTGCAAAGTGGGGCTGTGTGCCGTTGTGGTTTAGAGCTCAGTTGCCTTTTAGGTATGGGAGCTAAAGAGAGTAAGCTCCAGGGGGGAAAAGAAGAGTGGAGAGAGAGAGATAGAGAGAAAAGTGAGAGTGTTGTAATGGAGGAAAAAGAGGAAAGGGTGTCAACAGGGAATAAAACAGAAACCAACAAGAAAGAAAAGATGGAGAAAGGAGGGTGTTGTGGTTTTTATGGGACCACCACTACTTTCTTTCTTTATTCCCCGACCCACAATTTTCTGTTGAGGCAGTGGTTGATGACAATGGCAACAAGAGTTGGGGGGGGGAGGTAAGGTAAAAAAGAGCACACAGTTGACAGTGACGGGATTGGACCTCAGTAGCAATGTGAGGCAATACAACCGTGATAGTTGACAAACACCGCCAAAAGTCGATATCCATCCGAGGATTAAAAAAAGAGCGAGGGAAAAGGGGGAGGGAACGAGCCAGTTGGAATGGGAGGACAGGAGAGACACACATGGGAGATTCACGCTCTTTTCCCCTCCCCCCCTTCCTCAAACTCCCCCTGCTCTTTTTTTTTTCTTGCCTATAACCGGTGCGCACTTGGATATGTTGTGTATAAATGGGATCAAGGAGGCGATGTACCGTTCGGAAACTGCGGCCAGTACTGTTGGTCGTCGACTTCTAGAAAAAAAAAAGATGAGCTCACTCCGTCGTTTAAAAGTCATATCGGTCATCTCGAAACAGCAAATAGAGTAGACCGAACTTCACGAGAACCCTTTGGAGCTCACTCTTGCTCTTATTCCTACTCTTGCTTTTCCTGATCTCCTCGGCACCCAGATCCACCATTGTGGGCCATCTCTCGTAAGTACCCTTTATTTTCATTTTGACACGATAAGGCTCTCAACTCGAGATCCAAACTCCTTTGTTGTGTAGAGGCAAGAGGGTATTGCGGAACAAATCAAAAAAGTTTATTAAGATCGACTGTGGGTCTGGACCCCTTTTTTTTGTATGTACAAGTTATCTGAAAAGTCAAGCAAAGAGGGCTCCCATCTGTAGCGCTTGTTTCTGTTGTTGTTTACCAAGATCCCAACAAAGGAAAACGTCGTCAGTGTGTGGGAGGCAGTGCTATGTCTTCATCAGTACTTTTGCCCTTTCGCTCGATCGCTATCGACTTTGATACCTTTCTATATTGCGCCTCTCCTCCTCCCTTTTTGACACCAGATCGAGCTGGTATGCACACGACAGTTCGGTTGTGCCCCAGTAATCATTCTTTTATGCATTTCTAAGAGACCCCTTCACATCCTCTTTCCCCCCCTCGTTCCCTTGCCGAAGATACCATAAATACCGTCCCTCCTTCCTCTCGTCTCCCCTTCCCCTCAATCTCAAATACGGACACAGAGTGGAACATCACTTGGCATGGACAGCCTGTTTTAGTGGTGCTATTGTACAGAAATTTCTTGTGTTCCATCATGATGATCCACAACATCGTCCTACTGGCTGAAAAGCGGTGAAGATGGTGAATGGGCGCAGTTGACTCCATACACATCTCTTGAGATGCTCATCCGTGCGTCTACATCTGATGCTTCTTCGTAAAATATCTTGCAGACACAAAAGGGCGATATAACCTTTTTGGTAGAGCGACCATTCCCCACATTATGGGCAAAGCTTGCTATTTTTCTCTTTCTTCGCCTTCTCTTTTTTTATCGCCTTCGACTCTTTTTCAGCTCGCGTGCGGTGGCCGGCATACGCTTTAGCATCTCGATCCGGATAGTGATAGCCGAGTTGTTGCGTGTCTGAGTATCTAGGTCCTTTTCTGTATCGGTGGGGACAACATCGTCGACAAGTTTGACAGTACTCGTCTCTGTGTGGCATCGTACTTGTCCAGAGCATGCTTCGCTTACACCCATCGCTACGGCGATGGCTCGTTCGATCGCCGCGCCGACAGCATGAAGCAGGATATAGTCGAGTCCATCTTCAACGAGAAGCTTTTTCGCGCGATACAGTTGTCCCTTGTAGCTGGATGAGTTGGTGACATAAATGTCATTGATCAGTGTTGGTGGGCGTAGTGGTGCTCGTTTTCGGATAGAAGCTGAATTATCGACAAGAGAGAAAAAAACAAGAGTGTTTGCAAAAAAAAAAGAAGAAGTTAGAGGCGAGTCTGATTGTTTGTATTCATGGAATGGTGCGCATCGACCGTCTTTGTAATCGTTGATTCCCAGAGACGCGGTGTGCAATGTCGCATTATACCTTCTTCCTTGGGTATCCGTTTCCGCTTTTGAGGGGTGTCGTATATTGTTGCTGGTCCCGCCATTGTTTGCATGAATCAGTGTTGAGCAAAGACATGTGTCCCACCTTGCTCCTCATACTTTGGGAAAGAAAAAGCAGTCCCCCAAACTCTACATGTGAACTTGCACATCCTGCATAGAACTAACTCTAAACCTGGTGAACCACAACGGCTTACTCTTCTAACTGCCATGCAAAACCATGCAATTGCTTTCTGTATCGCTTTGTTCGACATTTTGTTTATGGCGGCAACATTGCTCCAAACCTGTGCTTCGCACTGACGTAGTTATGTTGTACCGTAGTGAGCAACCACGACGCGACTTATCATTAGGCTCAGCTCCATGGTTGTCTACTTAACAAACTAACCCTTTAGGAATAAAGTAATATACATTGACGTTTTCCACGATTTGCGTATTTGAGGTACCATCAGGCGGCAATGAACTTCGTCTGCCACTTGACCTTGTCCAATCTCCAACATTCACTTAATATTGAACTATGCCATTTATATCCTTGTTTAGGTGGCATGGGATCACAGTCTGCTTTCTTGGTAAGAACCTTCTCAACCACTCGGCTTGTTTCATGCAAAAGGACCGAGCTTAAATTAAACCTCTGGAAACCCTTGGCCTTTATCGTGGCCCGGAGAAGGCATGCCATAAGTTTCTCCTTATGCCACGGTCATGTTGATCGTGTAGACTCTAGCTTAGAGACACCCACCCGAATATACTACATGGGGTCTATAAATGCGCAAGATCTGATGGTGCCGCCCAGAAGTGAGTGAGATGGCTATCGATTGAACGAAGCGAGAGCTGGTTGTGTCCAGCGCAATGGTAGCAACGCATAAATTTTTGCCTTTGTCAGATGGAACCAACTAAAGGTTGAGTCTAACGTAAACGGTCTCACCAACAAAAGAGGACGAACTGCAACAAATATTGGTTACATTTTGTGCTATGTTTCTTTGAAGTGATCCACCAACACTCTTTGCTTTGGGAAAAAAACCCCATCTTCTTGGTTTTGTAGTGGTTTTTTTTTTGTATTTAACTTTTTTTTGATGACCGGTGGCTTTGGCCCTTTTTGGACGGTGTGTCCCAGGGGTGGGTGAAAATACGATTATTTGTTTTTTTCGCGTTAGTATTTTATTCACCTTGTTCTTCTCCTCTCCAACTCAACCTTCAGAAAAGAATAACATTCCCCATTCACCAAAATGGCTGAAGAAGAGCTGGTAGGTGACAGAGAGAGGGGGAGGGGTGCAGAATGCTTATTTTCATGTTTTAACTCGGGGGCCGACATTCT